>CM021107.1:445010365-445054645 GCA_007115665.2 Sequoiadendron giganteum | reverse complement strand
TTGCATTCCAAGCCAAATCTAAGAGGTAAGTTTGATTTAAATGGTTTGTTTTATGTTTTTTTAACAAATAATTCATTGTACTTTGTAAAATCATTGTTTTTTTGAGTTTGCATTTATTTTTACAAACCCTAATTGCAACTTAAATAATTTTAGAAACCCTACTTGTTATTGCAGCCACATTCATTTGTAAATCAAACCATATTATTATTTTTACAATGTCTCAAACCCCAGGCAAAAAAAACCCTGCTTGGAAACATGCTGAAATATTTCTTGGAATGAAAAAAGGAGAAGCAAAATGTAAATACTGCAAAACAATATATCATGGAGGCATAAATAGACTAAAATACCATATTGCATGCATACCCATCCATGATGCAGTGGGCTGCACTATAGCACCTCCTGAGGCTGTTCGTGAAGTGTAGGTGCAATTAGAAACTTTTGAAATACAAAAAGAAATGATTAAGAAACATAAGCAGGAGTTGGTGAGTGTTGTAGTTGGACAGGGACTTGGTGTTGTTGGAGATGCTTCTTCCATGCCTCCATACCGTCCTAGTGCTAGTGCTTGTGCTAGTGTTTCTGCTTCTGCACCAGCTCTGCCTATGCGGAGTCCTAGTGCTGGTGGCACTGCTTCTGCTAGTGGTAGTGGCAGTATTAGCATTGGCCCTAGAGTTCGTAAATCTAGGGTGGACTCATATTTTGTACCACGCACTACTCCTGGTTCCCAACCATCGCTTGAGAGCATGGGTTGGAACAAGGATGCACATGATGCAGCAAAAAAGACAATTGCAAAGTTTTGGTACTATTGCACCATTCCCTTCCATGTAGCCAGGTAATTCTTTTTCGTTTAATTGTTTTAAAATTTATATTTAAATTTTATTATTTTAAAATCTAGATGTATCTCATTATTGAATTCAAATTTAAAGTTAAAAACTTTAAAGTTTTCATTTTACAGTACTTATGTAAGTAACTTATTAATTTATTTATGACATGTTTTAGGTCACCTTTTTGGCAAAACATGGTTGATGCCATAACCATATGTGGGGCGGGGTTCAAAGCCGCTACTGAAGATGAATTAAAGGGCCCACTTTTGACTCAAAAGGTGGCAGATGTGAAAGCACAATTAGAGGAGCAACGCGTGCAGTGGAAGAGGATTGGTTGCACCATCATGACTGATGGTTGGTGTCTTGTCTTGGCATCACTAGGTTTGCAACAAATTTTATCATGTTGCAATCCTTGATTCGGTCAAAGGAAGCTTTAAGGCGCATGTTTGTTGGTGAGGAGTGGTCTTCCTCATCCTTTTCTACAAGCACTGCAGAGGTTGTTGTGGCTGATTGCATTTTTGATGAGCAAGGGTTTTGGACACTAGCGGAGGAGATTGTGAAGGTAAAATTTAATTATTTATTATGTTTTAATTTTTAATCATATCTTACTTTTATTTGTTTATTTTCATTCACACTTATTTGTGAAACATGTTTGCACTTTGCAATTTATTGAGCCTTTGCTAGTTCTCCTACGAGTTGTAGATGGGGAGAAGCCCGCAATGGGCTACATATATGAGGGCATGGATAAGGCCAAAGAGGCCATTAGATCAGTCTATGGTGGAGTTGAGGAGAAGTATCGTGCCATTTGGGATATCATTGATAGGAGATGGCAAAACCAACTTTATAGGCCAATCCATGCAGCCGCATGTTTCCTAAATCCGGCCTTCCAATTCCGCCATGATTTTCATGCAGATAGAGAAATTCTTAGTGGGCTCTACTTGACAATACAGCGGATGTTGCCCGTTGTTACTACACAAATAGTGCACGGGAAAGATGCCTTCACTAAGGCAGAAGGAGACTTCTTTGCACGTCAAATGTGCAAAGACAATAGGACAACATTACTACCAGGTAAAAATATATTTAAGGGCATAATTTTCATCTTTTTATATTGTATTTTATTATTAAATGTTGAACTTGAACTTGAAACTTGAAATGAGATTATTTTGTTTCTTTTTCTCATCTCGAATAGATGGTGGGAGTTGTTTGGTTCTGATACACCGAACCTGCAAAATATTGCCATTCGTCTATTGAGCCAGCCATGCAGTTCATCTGGTTGTGAGCGCAATTGGAGTATGTTTGAGCACATACACTCCAAGACGCGCAATAGATTGACAGTGGAGAGGATGAATGACTTGGTATATGTTCATTACAACCTTCGGCTTAGATACAGGAAGCTTTTTGACCACAACAACACCCCGATCACTCTAGAGGAGGTTGATCCACAGTCTGAGTGGACCACTGAGGCTACAAATGCAGTCTTTAGTGACGAGGACCTTGATTGGGTGGACCAGGCAGAGAGAGAGGCTGAGGTTGTAGCCATGGCTGAGGAGGAGGCTAGAGCATGAGGAGACATAGCTACTGTTGGTGAGAGTGGCATGGAGAGTCAGACATAGGCAAAGACTATGGCTGCAGCTGCAACATCATCCAGGACCCTTAGACGCCTTCGTAGGAAGGATGCTAGGTCTACTATGCCATAGAGTCACAGACTTATAGCTATTGTTTTGATATTTCATATTTGTATGGAACATTTGATGTTATGGATTTCATATTCCATGAGTTTTGTATACATTTGGCTAATTTTATATATCTAAGTATGTTATTTCTTTCAGCACCGCAACTACAATTTGTGTACTTTATACTTATGTGATCGTTGTATACTTGTGTATGTGATCAAATTTGCTTCTATTTGTGTTGTATTCAATAAAGGGTGCTTGAAAAAAGTTTTAAATCCTTAAAAATCTCTAAATTTTTAGGGTTTTTCAACTTTTTTTTCATTTTGCCGAGTCTGAGTCCGAGTCCCGATTAAATATTCTCTCTCAATTTTTTGATTTTTAAACCAAACATTTACAATAGAATCAATCAACCATTAAGGTTAGCATAACCAAAATGTACATTAAAGAACTCTAACCAAGAATGCGCCCTAAAACCACTTAAGGAGGAGGGGCGAGCATATGGTCAGAGGATCCCTAGGATCTACTGAATCAACAAGTACAAGATTCTATTTAAAGAGAAATATTAAACTCGACACCAAGGATGTGCACTCAATATCCCTTGTGGGTGAGGTGCTAACATATGGTGGAGTTCTATTGTTGAATTGAAATAACAACAAGGCGGATAACCAGCCAATGACTTTCCACTCTACCACCAAACAGTGGGGGGAAAAGATTACAACATTAAACTTCTTCTGTTGCGGCAGACATCCACTGAACGTGGGAATTCTCCACTTGAAGTGGGTAAGAAAAGTGTTACAACAAATTTTCCTCACTGGCGGTAAACCATTCAGGGGTGCTAGTGTGAAATTAATTAATTAGAGCAGCAATAAGAAAACTGAAAACAGTACTACTGTTATCAGCTTGTACAAAGAGAAGGCTGCAATTTTACAATACCAATTTCACCAATATTTAAGCACCTTGTCATACATTATCTCTCTATCAGAATATAACGAGAAAAGAAGAAGGAAGATAGAAAAAAGCAATTGTTTTTAATTCTGATCAGCGAACTGTAATTCTGGAAATGTATATCAGCAACTACAAAAAATTCGTAAATTGCTCATAACTCAATCAAAGTACCTCCGATATGCGTGAAATCGAAGCATAGATCATTTGGTAGATAGGCGCCCCTATTGAAACACGGAAAACAGCTCCAAACACCTGCAATTACCAATGGCACACTTCCCAATGCAAAGATGAATGGTACGGCCCTTGAGAAAGGCGATTTTCATTATAAAAAAGCACACTTCAAAATAAAGTCCAAAATTGCTTGGAGATGGTCGCCTAGACCTTAGGAGTATTATTATCAAATGCCCAGAACAATACAAAATTCGTACAATTAATCATGAGCAAAAACAATAATCAATTGTATGCAAACAACAACTGTAAAACTGCAAAATACATAAAACTTTCACCTTGAAACACAATCTGCTAGTCTAGATGAGAAGCAGCAATAATTCAACTAGGTGTTGTCTTGCAAACACGAAATTGAATGAAGAACTAGGAGGTCAGCATTCCTCGAAGTAGAAAATGATAAATCATTTTGACAGCATAACTTTAACAAAATAATGGATGTGTTAATGCTAGAGCCAAGCCTTACTTTTAAAGGAAGATAGGAAACTGTTCAAGTCCCCCAAGAAGGTACGCCAATAGCCAAGTCTCTTCAAATTTTCAAAAAGACAATAACTCTTCAAAAATACGCCCCCACTTGAGATAATGAGAAATTAATAAAAGAAAACCTTTGAGCTTCTTCATGTGGCGCCACCCTCAAGTCCCTTTTTCAAAACAACTTAAGTTAATGCCTTAGGCCAAGGGAATTACGTTGGCCGTGCCTTTTGTGGCAGTATACGACCCGCAGGAATAAAGGGATTTACCAGCAGGTCCTCTATTCTCTTGATCAAAGTGTCCCACATGCTAAAATTGCTTGAAAGTTCATGTGTTCGACTCCAAGGTTCCTTTTATCGCGAATAGACTCAGTTGGTTGATGTGTTTTGCTGGTTATTTCAAGGGGACTTACGTAGTTGTTCGACTTTGTGAAGCAATTAAGACATGAATGATTTGGCGATATGGTTCTGGTATCTAGACTGACTCAGAAAATGCAGAATTTAAAGGGGATAGGGATAGAGATTCTACAGATCTACTAAAAGGTGGAGGGCCGAAGATGGAAGCAAGCAATCTTTCATCAAACTAAAACTTTGTCTTAGGATGCTTGGTAGCTGAGGAGGCATCTGCGGTCCATTTGATCTTGTTTGTGCGGGACCCTGCTGTCTATATTCCGGGGAGTCCTTGGGTGCCATTGGCACGTTGCTCGCATTAGGATGCGGCGGTGTGGTAAAGTTGTTTGGTGGCGTTGACGAAGTCAACGGCTCCCTTTGAGGACAACCTCTTTGATACACTTTAGGGGGCCCACCATCAGTAGTCTAGAGAGCTTGCACTTCTCTGATTCCCTCCACCAAGACACTGTTGTTAAGAGGCGGGAAACTATAGCCGTCTCTGCTTAGGGGCTCATCTGGTGATGCGTACGTGACATGAGCCTCTGAAGGCGTTTGAGCCTCTGGCGTCCCCACGGGACCATTTGCCGAAGCTGGTGGAAACCTCTGATTAACCGACGGAGGTGTATAACTTTGGAATTCAGGTGGAAACTTGAAGTCTTCCAAGATCAGGGCTTGATCATACCGAGGTGTTGGAACTATTTCATACCCCGTGATTGGAGGATTCTCCACTGGTTCTATATTTTTCACTTCTCCTCTGAAGATGTCAGCAGCGACTTGGAACTCGTGGCATTGCAACTCAGAGTGCTGACTAGTGTTGTGCAATCTGCACCATCCTGACAAGGCGGCCTTCGCCAGGTATACTCTATCTGCCGGACGGTTCTCAGGAGGTGGTGGGTTATCCAGCGGTGTAGGAACACCTCCATTGTTGGGTCCCGTATTCCAGGATCTCTTCTGGAATCCTTGATTGTTATTTCTATACCCATGATTGTTCTCCTGATTGTATCCTTGATGAGCATCATGGTGATGATTCGGAGGATTATT
Organism: Sequoiadendron giganteum; assembly: GCA_007115665.2. Taxonomy (NCBI): domain Eukaryota; kingdom Viridiplantae; phylum Streptophyta; class Pinopsida; order Cupressales; family Cupressaceae; genus Sequoiadendron; species Sequoiadendron giganteum. Next base: position 445,049,080 of record CM021107.1, on the reverse strand, counting down.
CTGATATCCTCGGTTAGCACCTTGGTGTGCTTGATTGTTCCTTTGCATGGCTTGAATCTGATTATTTTGATTTCTGAGGTATGTCACCTCAGTTGACAGCTTCTTTACTTGTTCCACCAGACCTTTTATTTCATCTCTTTCCTCTTGAGTCTGTGTCGACGGTACTGTGTTTTGCAGATAGACCGGCTGTGCGATTGACGCTTGAGATGAAGGTACTCCAGGGTGGAGAACCAACTGATTTGATGGCGCGGTCGCCTGGTAAGATGGTTGTGGAACTGGATTTAATGCTGGAATTTGCTGATTCCAGGTTTGTATTTGACCGCTCGCAGAACTTAAGCCAGTGTATAGTGAGGGACCAGTTGTATTTTGTCCCATGTTTTGGCTCACTTCAATTGCCTTAGCATAAGCTAAGTTCATATCGGTGGGAGTGGGGTGAGCTTCTCTCACAAACATTGCAGTTAAGGGGTCCAAAGCGGTGTAGTAGCTTTCTCTAGCATCCGTGATAGTGTAAGGAGTTCGTAATCTTGTGAGAGCCTTCTGGAATCTATTGTTAAACACATGAATGGGCTCTTTTTCCTGCCTCCTTACTTCTACAAACTGTCTGAACAATTCTGCGGGAGTGATGGGAATACCAAACTTTCCGATGAAGGCCGTCTTCATCTGTTCCCATGTTCTGATTGAACCGACCGGCAAATGTATGAACCAATAATGGGCCTCTTCCCCCAAAGAATAGGGGAACAACCTGCAAGCTACATCTGCGTATGCAATCTGCCTATTGCGTAGGTGGTCTTCAAACATTTTGATGTGATCCTCAGCAGTGCGGTTTACGTCGTGGACGTGGAACTTGGAGCAAAAACTCTCTGGATTCTTTGGCATGTCGTGATAGTCGGCAAACTCCAACGGAGATGGGTTGGTAACCAACCAAGTAGCACCATTTGCAACTGGCTGAGCCATTGCTTGCCTTCCCCGATATACAGTTGTTGGAGTCGTTTGTTGCTGCTGGTGAATTGCTGCTGCTGTGGTATCTCGGGCGGGTCCTTGCTGGGCAAACCTTGAAATGCTAGGCGGAGTTCTGAATAAGCTCGAGACCTCTTCACCGCTTACTGCTTCTTCACTTGAGTGAGCTTCTTCGTTTGATACAATCTCTTCACTTGAGGGAACTTCCCCGTCTGATCGAGTACCTTTCTTCTTCCTTGTTCTAGTAGGTAGCTCTAGCTCTACAAGTTCCTTGGTTGAGCTGGGTGCAGACCTCAAAATCCTCTTCAACTTATCCGGCGAGAAAGAACTGATGCGATCCAGGATGAAGCTGCTTCTTTCACTGGCGAGGCACGGGAGCAAGTGGCTGTCTTTGATTCAATAAATCTCTCTCAATAGCAACTTGGATCTCGATAGCTTTTTCTTCTTCTTGCAACACAAAGCTCGTCCGCATGTACTCAACTGCACTTCTCTTTGTTCTCCACACAAGCTTATTCAATCCTGAAAGAATATCTTCTTGATCATCGTTGAATCCCAAATTTGGCTGTAGCTGCGGAGATATCCCTCTATGAGGTAGCACCATCTTGGTACATTACACTCTTATAATTTCTTTCGCTTCACTATAAAAGTGGGTAGCCCTCCTTCTAGCGCCAATTCTGTTGACGTGCTTTTTATGACAATGCCAGCACAGAATAAAGTTGTCCAACGGTCACTCTATTCTCTCTTGATCAAAGTGTCCCACATGCTAAGATTGCTTGAAAGTTCATGTGTTAGACTCCAAGGTTCCTTTTATCGCGAATAGACTCAGTTGGTTGATGTGTTTTGCTGGTTATTTCAAGGGGACTTACGTAGTTGTTCGATTCTGTGAAGCAATTAGGAAATGAATGATTTGGCAATATTGTTCCGGTATCTAGACTGACTCGGAAAATACAGAATTTAAAGGGGATAGGGATAGGAATTCTACAATCTACTCCTAAAGGGTGGAATGTAAAGATCAATTTGAACAATCTTCAAACCAAACTCCGCTTTGCCTCCCTCCGGACAACTTCCACAAAGTTGGTGCAATCTTCAAAGGATGAGAAAATATTCAAACCATGACACAACATGTTCATACCATCACAACGATGCATATGGACATATGAGTCACAATCGAAGTTAAGAGCTATTACTCCAGTTGACCATGCAAGGCGAACTCACCGTCAGCTAGTCCACTAGTGGTATGAATGAGAAGACTTGCTCAAATGAAACACCACATTCCACAGCTAACAACTACTTGCATGAAATAAAAATCTATTTTACTCTATCTACCTTGAATTGGAAAGACGAAATGGCCTTGCTAGCTACTCATAACAAAGAAGAAATCACCAATCAATGAAACTCTTTGTATTATCAAAAGTGTTCACAACAACCTTTTACAAAACTTTCAAAGGAAAGTTTTCTTCCCTCCTCAATCTAAAGCTAACTTCTAAGCTAAAAGCTATATGCCTTCTACTCTCTAGCTCTGATCCAATTCCAATTCTAATCTTTTTCTAATATCTTTACAAATGAGGGGGGATGCCCCTTTTATAATAAGTCCAATTCAGTGGATGGTTTAGATCGAATTACAATGAAGGGCTCAGATCGAGCCACCTATGCCCTGATTAGGGTTTCTGCCCTAAAAACCGCCACAGAGAGGAGTGGGCAATGAATGCACAGAATATTCTCCACTCCCCTGCAGGAATCATAATGAGCAATTAATGCCCACTATCACCATCAAGAAGATCCTCATCAAGCAGCGCGTTCCCACTGGCCTTCTCCCTGATAGCAAACTCGATCAATCGGGCCAATACTGCTTCAACCTCCTGTGCAAAGATCGGTGGAATATGGTTGAGTTGGAACTCCAAGACTGCTACCGTCTGTCCGTATTTGGTGTAAGATTTCCTCCATGTCACTAAGGCGTCCTGGGTATGCTGAATTATACTAGAGAACATGGAGACATTCTCAAAGTCATCCAGGACAAGTGACCTCGCAGCCGAGAAGAATGGAGGCAGTCTACTTTTCAAGCCATCAGCAGTTATCTCCTCTGGGACCAACTTTCTAGCAAATATGGCTTCTAATGTATTGAGGACTCCCCCCAAGATGTTGCCCATTGTTTTCCTCACTTTAGCTGAATCTGCCCTTGCTGCGTCGTGAAATCCACGGCCTGTGACCACCGAGGAGTACCAACTGGTGAAATCATACCTATCACCTCTCTGAATTACACCTCCATCCACCAAGGTTTCTAGAGGTATATGCATCAAAGCCCCCAAACGAAGTACAGTCTTCGTTTGATAGATGCGAGTATCACCCCAGGCCCGATCTACTATATCCATCCGTGCCAAAATACTTGAGGCCTGTCGATAAGCATCGGCGAGGTCCTCCATGAATTTCCCTGTCTCAGTATGAACACGGCTAACCCACTTGTCTGCCTCCGTTTCCATTTTCTTCAAATCCTCTAAGGCAACAACTGACTCCTTCGGAAGCTCTGATGGACGTTCTACTGCTGGGTTTGCTGGTTCACCTGGACGTGCTAGATTTTGCACATATCCTATCAAGGTTTTGTGCTCCTTCTTCAATTTCTTATACTTCCCCTCCGTGCGGAGCAACTGATCCTTCAATGCCTGATAGGAGTTATCGAACTCCTCGATAACTTGGGCTCCCGTAGGACGACCCAATTTCACCGGGTGGTGATCACTGCACTTTTCGTGCCCCTCTCCCTTTGTCTGACCGCACCTTCCTAGAAGCACTGGCGGTGGGAGAACTCCCACTCGCTGGCTTTGAGATCTTTGAAAACTTTTGGGCCCTTTTCTTCTCTGTTGGCGCACTGATCCTCCTGAGGAACTCCTCCATCTCAATGGCCGGATCCATATCATCCTCGGGTTCTCTCCTCATTCTGTCGGAAAGCCAATCAGGCACTGTCTGCTGTGGATTACAAATGACAAGGGGCTGTTCTTATGTTGCCTCCATCTCGTGCACTTCCTCCCTTCTTGCACTGGTTTGCTGGGGCTCATCCTCCTCTATAAGCTGAGTATCTCTCGACCCTTGGGTTCCCTATTCTGTGTTTTCCTCTTCCTCCAATGTCATGTCCAACATCTGCTGAAAATGGGTGTCGGCCATTGTTTCCTCTTCTTCCTCTTGTTGGCCAGCCCTGGATACACTGACACTTATACTATCTGATTCTCGGATGTTGGGTTGATCCACCTCCTGAAGCTCCCGCTCTTCACCCAATCCTGCCCTCTGATCAGCAAATAATGAAATCAATCTCAAACTCGAAGACCGAGTTTGTGAGCGCATAGGTGATGCTTGTTCCATCCTCAACGGTATCAGCTGGGTTGGTACTTCTACTTGTGCCCTCGATGTTTGAGCAATTTGTTTCCCCCTTTTTACCGATAACGGCCTTGGGTCACCCATCAAGCTATAAGTAAGGGTGATCGACTTGCTCTTGAGTCTGCATACATGCCTATCGACCCAAGTCCTGGTAAAAGTCATCACCGGGATAGAAAGCGTGTCCAAGTCCATGATCTCTGGCTCGGACCAATCAGGTGGTGGGACAGGAGTATCCCTAACTGAACCATAGTCGGGTTGCATGACGTTGACATCCTCCTCCACCTGGTCGGGAACTAGAATAATCTCACATTCTCTAATCAACTTGAGAGGAAGTCTGGAAAACATCTTTCTTCTTATCTCAGCCTCATCCACTGCATTTGCCCAAAAGTCCTCCAGATGAGCTCTATGTCAGTATTCAACATTCTGTATCATCCGGATGTTCCTGTAAGGATCGAAATCCTGCCTGCCTGTGTGATATGACAAATGATAAGATTGCAGCTTGTCCTCTGCCTCTCGGGCTGCCTGCAAGGAGGGACACACCTCAGTGGAATTTCCCATGGCAATAGGAAAGTCAAGTCCACCCTTCTTCTTCCTTTTTTGAATCTTATCGTAGGCAATCAATTGCCTAGATACCTCAAGCATTACTATGTGATCAGTGGGGTATCGTGGTGACCGATACGGATACGAAGTGAACCCCTACAGCCTAATATATGTGAATTTCGGGAATTGGATGAGCCAATACCCATATTCCTCAATCAATGTCTGTGCTTCTTTACATATTCTCTGCTGCGTCCTCTGCTGAAGTGTCCTCGCAATGTGCATTGTGAATGCATCATTTGCCCGTTTATAGTTGGCAATGTTAGCTAAATGTAGCTGTGTGCAGGCTTCATGGATTTTGAATTGACCAGGGGCACAGCCGATTGGCTCCTTGTACGAAATCTCTCTGTACTTAGTCATTCTGGCCAACATGTAAATTACATATGAGCTCATGTAGAAAGTCTTCGTCACCTTTAGGCTCCTGAATTGCTCATCGATGTGGTTGCTAATCATCCTAGCCCAATCACCACACTCCTTTCCCTCCAAGATGATCTTGATGAAGTAGAACATCCAAGGCTCAAAAATGTAAGCCTGTGCACTCCCATTTACCCGGCTCAGCATCATTATCAAATCACAGTATTCTTGTTTCACGTCCTCAACAATTATCTGCTTTGGGAGCTTAGTGCGGGGTGGCCTCGGCTTCTACATCCAAACTCTGTTGATGACTGCAGTGACTCTTTCGAAAGAGGAAGAGTACATCTTATTTACCCTCTTATTTGTCCTGTATAACATCTCCTCAGCAGTCGGAATCCCAAATTCCTCTCCGATGGCATCCGGTGTGAAGTTGGCAAGCAGTTTACCATCCGGAGAGACAATCGTCCTACGTTCTGGCTTGTAGTGATTGGCGCACTCCATAATTAGCTCCGGACACTGGATTGCTGGCGAAAAACTAGCAGCTGCGTAGATTCCACTCTTCATTATATTATGTGCCGTGACTGATGGTTGATGGCCCCCTAGCCCGAACATCCTCGATTTGAGTGCATTTAGATTAAATGAACCAAGGTTGGTGTCATTTAATCCTGCCAACTTTGAAACTATTGCTGACTTTGGGAGAAATGGCTTAGCGAGCCTTTTAATCACTGCCTGCCGGGATGAGCTAGCCTTGCCTGCTTCAGCATTTGCAGCTCTGCCTACGGCTCTGCTTGTTCCTGCAACATCCTTTGCTCCGGCCATCTGCAAAATAAAATAGAATAGCAATAAGCTAGGCTGCAGATTTTTTTTTTTAATAAAATGAAGTAACCTCCTAGACGGCTGCGAACGTGGAGTTAGCTTTTTGAAAATAAAAACTCTCAGCATAAATTACTAACTCCAAACCTCGTACTGTATAAAAAACTTCAAGCTTATAAAGAAGCTTTCAACGGCTACACTTCCGACTGGCGAAGAAAATTGCAGCCAACTACCAACTTTCAGCAATGTGGATACTTTCTCAGCACAAAATGAATTAAATCCTTTGTCTCGACTTTGTCAACTTCAACAACTTTCAACTTCTAGTAGCTCGAATAAGTAAAATCTGCAGCAAGCACTTTGCAGTACTTTCGAAAATAAACCTCCAGCAGCTCCGGAAAACAACTTCAATCTTCAAAATTGCAGCAACAAGCTCTCAGCTCTTCGGCAAATAGAAATTTCTTCAGCAACTTCGCACTTTCAGCAACTCAACACTCCGAAATAAAATAAACTTTCAAAGAAATTCTCTCCTCAACAACTTCAAAATATTTCAAGAACTTCTTCAGCAACTTCAACTTCAAAAAAAGTGAGGAGAAATGAGAGAAGAGATTGTTTAAATAACTCTTCTCGGAGAATCCTGCTAAGTAGTGCTGGGGCTATTTTTAGCACCTTCATCAATTTTCCACTCTCTTCGTTCGGAATCTTCTAATTCAAGCGCAGTAGTGGGCTAGTCGTCAGCCGGTCATTATGGCAGTTGCCATTAATAATGATTCCTTCCTTGTAAAAATTCGAATTTTTCCTCTTAATCTGCCAGTTAACTCTTGGCGATTTAAACAACTCACGAGAAAAAAAAATCACTTGACTTGATTTAAAATTCCATTTTAAAATCTCGCAGTGTTTAAATAAATTCAACTCGAAAAATTTCGTGGGAGTTGTAAATTTATTTCCAACTTTTAAAATGTCTGTCATTTAAATCCTCGATTTCATAAAATTTGCCTTAGACATTTTAAATTTTCTCATTAAAATGTTCAACTCCGGGTGATTAAAAATTATTTGCATGCTCGAAATAATTCATCCTCTGAGATTTAACTTCCGTCAGGAAAATAATCTAGGCAAAACGAATTTCCTCTGAAAATATTAAAATTTCCCTTAGGAAATTAATTTTCAAACTCTGCTAACTCATGGGTGCATTTTAAACGGGTTCATTTGATTTTCACTTAGAAAATATTTTATCAAGTCGCCAACCCTATCTAAATGTCTGGAAAATTTTCATGTTCACCCACTCTTTCAATTTTTCAAATTCTCACGCCCTAGGAATTTCTCCGCTTCATATGCTTAGTAGAGAATTTAAACCTTCATCCCCCCTAGGCGTATACTTCTCTGGTGAAATATCTATCTCCATGCCTTAGGAATTAAAATTTAAATCCCTCTCATTTCTTGGGCGCATTTCCTTAGTTGAACTTTCAATTTAGCACTTAGAAACTTTTGAACTCTCTCAACATGACTTGGGGGGTGAGGGCGCATTTAGAATGCCATGCTTTTATTTCATGCCTTAGGCGTTTTTCAAAGCTTCCACTATCCTTCTCAAGGTGAGGGCGCATTTGAGGTAGGCCACTTTTATTTTCAATGCCTTAGGCGTTTTCCTTTTACTTAACCCCTTGGGCGCATTTAACCTTGTCAACTCCCACTTTTGCCTTAGGCGTTTTTAGCCTTCAATCCTCCATGGGCGCAAATGAGGGGTGGTGCTTTTGTTTTTTCCTTAGAATATTTTCAAACACCTTTATAACCTTGGGCGCATTTACATACATGAGCTTTCAACTTGGGTGCATTTTAGATGTTGAACTTTCAATTTTGCCTTAGGCGTTTTTTGAACTCTTGCAAGGTGGGCGCATTTACTAGGCCAAGCTTTGACTTGAGGGCGCATATGAGGGATGAGCTTGGGCGCATTTTGCACCTTATACTTTCATTTCCATGCCTTAGCCGCTTTTCACTAGGCAACATCTTCCTTGGGCGCATTTTGATGGGGGAGCTTCAAGATGAGGGCGCAGTTCACGGGGTGAACTTTTATTTTTGTGACTTAGACAATTTTCAAAGTCTTCTCACTTTCTTTGAGGGCGCATTCCATATGCCTAGTTTCATTTTGTGCCTTAGAACTTTTTCCAACATTTTCAATATCCTTTCAAGGTGAGGGCGCATTTGAGGTAGGCTACTTTTATTTTCGTGCCTTAGGCATTTTTCTCATGCCTCTGCCTGCCTTCATCTTCACCGTCTATTTTGGGTAAGTCATGCTATTTTTAGCAAGTCCCTTGATTTTCAACCTCTAAGGCTCCGTTTTGCCTGAAAATTTCATCCTTTGATCTTCTTCACCTTGTGAACCTGTGTTGCCAGTCCTCTGCCCTGACCTGCTATTTATAGCCACCTGCTATTTATAATAAGTTTTGACTTTCTGACTTCAGTAGCTCTGTTTTGCTTGAAAATTGCAATGCCCAATCTTGATAACGTGAGTGTCGTTCTGATGCCAACCTCGGGTGCAAACCTGCTATTTATAGCCGTGCCCTGACTTACTAAAAATAGTAAGTTCTCCGATTTCGCTCAAATTTTGCCAGCAAGTGCCTTGAAGTGTGCTGACATGGATGGGGTACTCTGTCTTGACTATTTTTGGACTTCACCCCCTATAAAAGTGGAAACCCTAATTTGACTTGCATGTATCCCGAACGGTCTCCGTTTGTCCTCGTTCCTTCTGCATGTCGTTCTGCTTGCTGAACTGGAGTGTTGGGCGGCTGCCAGAGTGTACCTGCTAAAAATAGAAACTGCCTGAAAAGTGACTCATCCACTGCCGGATGGTTTTGCATGTCATATTGCTCGTGGGATATCAAGAAACCCAGAAAAACCCAGAAAACTGGTCTGCATGCGTGCACTGGCTAAAAATAGTAAGTCCTCAAAATTCGATCTTCTCCGCTTGAATGTCACATTGTTGCAAAGCTCTTGAAAAACCCATAAAGAAAAACCTGACATGCGTTGAAAAACATTGCATGCGAACCCTAAAAATAGCCTCTGAAGGCTGAACTCTGAAAGTGATCATCTCGGTTTGCATGTTACATCACTGCGAAGGTTTTGGAAAACCCAGAAGGATTCTCCAGACATGCATCTGAAAAGCTCATGTGGAAACCTTGAAAATGGCTCTTGAAGCCTGAACTGCCAAAAATAGCAAGTCGTCTGATCTGGCTCAAAATTTACGTGTAGGCAGCTTGATATTACCCGGATGCAGTGGAACTGACAGAATTCCAAAATCTCAATAAAATAGTCCCAAATTGAATACTTACTAAAAATAGTAAGTTGCCGGAATACAGTGAAAATTTAGGGGGACTCTGCTGGAAGTCTTCTGACTGTTGTACTAAGCTTAGATTTCAATTTTATAACTCAGTTTGACCCTTAAAATCCTGGATGGCGGGAAACCCTGATTTCACAGATTTGAACAATACTTTAACCTGGGTCAAACGACAGGACATCCCCAGAAGGACCAGAGACCAGAGAGAGAGCGAACCAAAGCCAAAAGACCAGAATGGAGCAAAATTTAGGGGGGTCCCCATCTCGATGGGGTGATGTGTGAAAAAGGTCACAACAGATACCATATCTGATATAAATATGATTGTTTTCCAAGGACCCCTGACATGGATACAACTGGATATGGCAATCAAATATATCTATATAACACAACTTTTGTCATGTCCCCAAAATTGTAACATATTGAAACGCAGATAAATAAATAAATAATAATAATAAAATACATATTAACGATTTAATGCTATTTGTGAAATATTGAGATATAAATAAACAAATAAAATAAATATCAAAAAAATAATAAATAATATAAATTGCAATTTAAATGATATTATAATTATGAATAGAACCAATTGGTATTGTTACTTATTATTATAATAGTGAAAAACTTGCACAAGAAACTAAATCTGAAACACACTATGCTTCAGATTAACTATCAACAAATAATAAACACAAAATAAAAGCATTTCAATTCCTAGAAAGTATCAATTAACAAACACAAGCAATAATGTCAATTCCCAAAAAGGCATCGGTTCCTAAAGAGATTTGATGTTCATAAACACATGGACTAACTAACCCAGCAACCACTAATATAACCAAAAAGCCACGTCCCCCAAAGTGGTGCGATGGATGTCAAATGTTATATCCTTTGGTCAACGAAGAGTCATGACTATTGGTAAATTAAGGCATAAATAAGAGATGACTCAAAAGCAGATGGGGGGGATCTAGTGAGGAGAAATACGGATGGTTTTTCCAGAGTATGGCAGCAGATTGCTATTCACAAGAGAAGATAAAAGCAGAATTAGGAGAACCGTTACCAACAAGGAAAATATGCAAGAAAAAGAGATATGTACAGATCTTAAATAAGTAAATAACAGGTTTGAAAAGAAATATAGAATTAACAAATGAAATATCTGAATATATATATAAAAATATAAATAAATATGTATATGTATATGTATATGTATATGTATATGTGTATATATATATATATATATATGTATATGTGTATGTATATGTATATATGAGTAGATGTGTGAATTATATGTGAATAGACAATAATGATGCTTGCAGCAATTATTGAGCCTTATAAGTAATTACGATTTTAATATAAAAATGAATAGATTAATATTTATTTATCTCCTATGATCAATCAAATGTAAGATTGAAGGAAGGTGATTAAAGAATAAAGAGTCATGGGAATACACAGCCGATCAGGTGATGTACTCACTTAGCAATAATATTTAGCATATTTTGAATAAAAAAAAATAGATATTGCTAATCTGGTTATTGATAGAATTCTTTCTTTAATCTTATCATAATGAAAATTATTCTAGGAAATGATGAACTTAAAGAACTATTGATAAATGAAAATATATTTAATTATAGAAATAAATCATGGATGAATGCAAATATATCTGATTATTTAAAGATTGTCTTCATGAGTGTTTGTTGCTTATTGGGAGGTAGGGTGTGAGGGAAGTGGTGCCTAAAAACCCCACTTAAGGTTCCGCCCCAAGGGCCCAAGGCAGGGATGTGCCATGGAGGGGTGGCAAGTCCACTTAAGGTTCTGCTAGTCCCAAGGCAAGGGTTGGGCCATGGAGGGGTGGGTGTCCCACCTAAGATTCCGCTGCAACCATGGAGGGGTGGTAGGCCTAGACTGCTTAGCGCTCCCCCGACTGTCCCCAATAAGTTAAGTGTCTTCCAAGGCGATGACATGGATGGATAATGGAGGTACTAAGTCGCCGAGAAGAGAAGATTGTGGTGCACAATCTCTTGGGCTTGGCAAAGGGCTTTAGGGTGGATCCATTCTTCGTCACTCCTCATCTATCTTCATTATTGCTTTTGTGATTACGTTTATATTTTGGATATCTAGATATTAATGCTAACAGATATGTTGTTAATATGATGAATACAAATTCCAATCTAGGATTATTTCATTAGAAGGAACATCCCTTTGGAAAGAAGAAACCCTAAACCTAATCAACAAGCAAATTCTAGGGCAAACAAGCGAATTTTAGGGCAAGTTCAAGTAAGGGACATTACAACTTTATATATTATTAGAGGATATTTTCATTACTTTAAAAGAAATGTAGACTTAATTGCTACTATATTCCAAAATATTTATATTTAGATATAATGTCATCATTGAAACAAATATATCAATATTGGAACAAATACATATAATCGCGTGCCATCAAAAACATCATCATTTTTCTCTTCATATTGGTGTTCCACATTATCAAGATTCTCTAGAGAGCCAAGCTAGTTGGATCAAGTACAACCACCAGCTACACTCTCAAAACTAGATGAAGATGCACTAGAGTATCCTCCTACTATGTCAAAATTCTAAATCATAGATGCAGATAAATTTAAATTATCATGATATATTTTGATCATAGTTACGAGTCTCGGACTAGGCTAGGGTGACTCGACTCAGGACTTGGGACTTGGTGCCTTGACTCGGCAAAATGAAAAAACCTTAGAAATTTAGAGATTTTAAGGATTTAAAACTTGTTTCTAGCACCCTTTATTGAATAAACCTTAAAGACACAATAACATCATTAAATAGAAGCAAATTTGATCACATACACAGGTATACATTGATCACATAAGTATAAAGTACACAAATTGTAGCTGAGTTGTTGAAGGAAATAACACACTAAGATATATAAATGTAGTCAAATGTATACGAAACTCATGGAATATGAAATCCATGACATCAAATGTTCCATACAAATATGAAATATCAAAACAATAGCTACAAGTATATGGCTTAGTGGAGCCAGCATTCTTCCTACAAAGGCTTCTAAGGGTCCTCGATTATGTAGTAGCTGCAGCCATAGTCTTTGTCTATGTCTCCATGCCACTCTCACCAACAGTAGTTGTGTCTCCTCGTTTTCTAGCCTCCTCCTTAGCCATGGCTACAACCTCAGCCTCTCTATCTACCTAGTCCACCTAATCAAAGTCATCGTCACTAAAGACTGCATTTGTAGCCTCGGTGATCCACTCAAACTGTGGATCAACCTCCTCTAGCTTGATCAGGGTGGCATCATGGTCAAAAATCTTCCTATATTTGAGCCGAAGGTTGTAATGAACATATACCAAATCATTCATCCTCTCCATTGACAATCTATTGCGCTTCTTGGAGTATTAGAACCAGATGAACTGCATGGTTGGCTCAGTATACGAATGGCAATATTTTGAAGGTTTGGTGTATTAGAACCAAACATATGCCACCATCTACCTGAGATGAGAAAAAGAAACAAAATCAATCTCATTTTCAAGTTTCAAGTTTCAAGTTCAACATTTAATAATAAATTATAATATAAAAAGATGAAAATTATGCCCTTAAATATATTTTTACCTGGCTATAATGTTGTCCTACTCTCTTTGCACAATTGACATGCAAAGAGGTCTCCTTGTTCTTTAGTGAAGGTATCTATCTCGTGCACTATCTATGTACTAACAGCAGGCAACATCCGCTCTATCGTCAAGTAGAGCCCACTAAGAATCTCTTTATCTGCACGAAAATCACGGCTGAATTGGAAGGCCGAATTTAGGAAACATTCGGCTGCATAGAGGGGCCTATGAAGCCAATGGTTCCATCTCCTATCAATGATCTCACAAATGGGAGGATACTTTGCCTCAACTTCACCATAGACGGATCTAATGGCCTCTTTGGCCCTATCCATGCCCTCATATATGTAGCCCATTGCGGGCTTCTCCCCATCAACAACTTATAGGAGAACTAGCAAGGGATCGATAAACTACAAAGTGAAAACATTGTGAAACATTAACTTAAGTAAGTGTGAACAAAAATAAACAAATAAAAGTAAAATATGAATAGAAATTAAAACATAATGAAGAATTAAATTTTACCTTCACAATCTCCTCCACTGGTGCCCAAAACCCTAGCTCATCAAAAATGCAATTAGTCACATCAATCCTTGCGGTGGTTGTAGCATAGGATGAGGAAGACCACTCCTCACCAACAAACATGAGCCTCAAAGATGCCTTTGACCGAATCAAGGATTGTAATGTAATAAAATTTGTGGCAAACCTAGTGATGCCAGGACGAGCCAACTCCCTCAACCCCGTGTATTGCCTCATTAGGCTAAGGACCCATGTGTGAATTGTATACAAATTTGCAAAAAAAAATTGCCGCATCCACAAATTAAAATATTCCTTAAATAGTTTAGATTATATTCATAATAAATTAAGGGCACATAATTTTAACTATTTTCAAATTCTAGAAAATATTTGAGCAATTATATGAAATGTATAATCTATAAAATTGGAATGAGATATTTAAAAAGTTATTAATAAGTTCATTGAAAATCATACAACTATACAACATGATGAAACAAATATGTGTGCACATGTATATCCAATACATAAGTTTATCAACTTTTACGTGAAGACCAAAAATTGATATTTACATAGTCTCTTGATAAAATATTTTTTCAGTGACAATCGCATGGTAGATCGACTTGATGAGAACCTACAAAAATAATTAATGTAAGTAAGTAGTTCTATAATTTTTTTGAGTCATTTAAGTAAATATATAGTAAAAGTTACATAATTGGATCTTATAAATTCCATACAAATTCAAATGATGTTTGCCATAGGATGGATGAAGGGGATGGATGTCATGAACCCTAGGGTATGACTTAATGGGTCCTAAGAGGATGGCTTAAGGGGAATTATGCGAGTGACTTAAGGGATGCAAGATTGTGGATTAAGGGTACACGTAAGAGGATATGACTTAAGGGTCCTTTAAAGCATCTCATGAACCCAAGAAACCCTAAACCCTAAACCATGTGACCTAAATCCTAGGAGAACAACCCTAAACCATTAATCCATATAGATTTGTTATTTTAAGCATCTCATGAACCCTAGAAACCCTAAACCCTAAACCATGTGACCTAAATTGAATAGGAGATGAACCCTAAATCTCAGGTGTGTGATCATAAGAGGATGGCTTAAGGGGATTCAAGAGGGTATTGAGAGAATTAGTTATAGGTTAGTTATTCTAAGCATCTCATGAACCCTAGAAACCCTAAACCCTAAACTAAAAGGGATGGCTTAAGGGGATGGCTTAAGGGGTGTTAAGAGAGTGAATTAAGGGGATGGCTTAAGGGGTGTTGAGAGAGTGACTTAAGGGCTTAAGGGGTGTTGAGAGAGTGACTTAAGGGGATGGCTTAAGGGGTGTTGAGATAGTGACTTAAGGGGATGCAAGAGGATGGATTAAGGATAGATATACAAGGATATGGATTAAGGGGTCCTAATAGAATGAATTAAGGGGAATTAATAGAGAGACTTAAAGGGATGCAAGAGGATGGATTAATGGTACATAAGAGGATGGCTTAAGGGGTTTTAAGAGAATGGCTTAAGGGGATATGAAATCAATTATAGACTTTTTATAAAATGACAATGAATTAAATTTAGTTTTATATTTATACTCTCAACTAAATGTATCTACAACTATATAAAGTTACCTGTCTCTAGATTCAAATTCCATTGTAATAAGAGTGCAGATCTCCTCTCTTTTTTGTAAAGCATCTAGTATCAAGGGAGACTTGAAACAAAAAATGATATAGAACTTTAATTAGGAAATGAATTTAAAGACAAATATATATATCAATTAAATATATACATACAACTAGATATACTTACCAATATTTATTTACTCTGTTGTACCATCCGTATCCTCTCTTTTTTGTAATGCATCTATGATTGTCTCATGATCATCCATTGAAAGTGTCCATAAAACTTTATTAGCAAGCCTCCCTTGATATCTAACTAGTTTTATATTGGTTTCCAAAATCAAATGTGAATAATGTATAATCTTCTTGTGTCTTTCATAATCTTCAAATGCAGGCAAGCCATTCTTTCTTATGAAATATTTTTGAAGCCAGGTGCCAACAACAACGACTGAACTAGTTGGATACTCAAAGTTATCATCATCCACTCTAGGATGTACCAACTTATGTTTTCTCTCAACACATCTAGCCAACCAGTACTCTGTCTCCTCTTCATTCCCCTCGGGTGCAACAACAGCATACACATGTCCTACAAAAATAGATAAAAAATTCAATAAAGAGCACGACTTATATTTAATTCATGTATATAAACATGCATACATAGAAAATTCATCTCAATAAATAATGCACCTTCTTGTACAAGATCAGAAACACGATCATAATCATCTGATGCGAACGCTTGATTATCTTCAATTATTGTTCCATGTTGAACATGTGTCGATGTAGGTGTTAAGGCTCTTTATTGCCATTGTTTGACCCATTCCATATTTTCACAAGCCTCCCAATCACCTGCAATACAAAATTGACAAAAGCATGCCAACTCCCTTCTCCATATTGTCCATGTGTTTGCATTTGAACTCTTAAATGAATGCCATTTTGCAGATCCATTAATTGTTTCACAATCTTGTCGAGAACAAATATCATTTTCTTCAAATAACCAAAAGAAGTGATGAATTATTGAGCTCTCACTTATTCTTGTAGATAATTTGGTATTGCACCAATCTACAATTGCACGTGCATCTCTAAATTTTGTAGCATCCTCAAATTTTAGTTGCTCTCTAGCAAGAGCTCTTTTCACACATGCACCTGCTCCATCATGTTCTCCCTTACCATGATCGGCTTCAAAAAAACTCCATATGTGTTGGATATTATTTTCCTTATGAACTCTACTTAACCAATAAAACATCCTAGCATTTTTGAATTGACCCGTGCAATTATCTGACCATATGAGATGTTCTAGCAATTGAATTTCTCTTTCTTTTAAATTTTTGTAAAATATATCAAAACAATATTGAACAAACTCGGATGAATGTAATCGATTATCACTTACATAAAAATGGTATTCTCTCAAAAAAATTCTATTATCTTCTCTACTATCATCTGCATTTCTATAAACAATATGAACAAAAATAGCTACTTGCACTGAATTATAATACTGTGATTGAATTTCTTCTTGTGGAGCAAGAGCATAATTTTCAGCAAAGTCAACAACTGACAATATAGTTCCAATTGGGAATGTGTTTTTACATAAACGAAATTGATTATCAAGCCAATGAGCATACTGAGAGTGTTGAACATATTTAGGTACAATATTATCTTTAAATTCTTTAATAAATGCATGCACAATAAATTTTTCTATAATTAGCTCACAACGTTTTCCAGTTTTTCCATCTTTTAAAGAATACTCAACATTTTTAATTTTTTTTACATCTACTAATTGTTGTCCAAACTCATTTAAACTACTTTCATGCATACATTCTCCTAATAATGAAAAGTTAGCACATCTATCACATTCTCCAGAAATACATGATTTTAAATAAAATAAGTTTTCGTTAGAGGGTTCACAAAACAAACCAGATATTAAATCTTTGATTCTTTCAGGTGGCATATTAATACCACAAATGTCCTGCATAATTTGGTTAACATGCAAAGTGCATCGTATATATCGAAAACTATCATAATAATAACGAAATTGTACATGAGTCTTACAACAACAAGAGATTCGTTGCTTATTAATTCTAACATACCAAGGTTTACACTTTTCGAATGATCTTTGACTTATTTTAATATTCAATGGTAAGATTGAAGCATCTAAATTTTTTTTATATAATTCAGTTTGAGTCATATCTAAGAGATGCTTTGGATGAGGTACACGAATTTTGGAACCCACCCTTAATTTTAAGACATCTCTAATGTTAGGTGATACTCTTGTATTATCATGCCAAAATTTATCGATTAAAGATTTAATTTCATTAGTTAATTTCATGTCTAATCTTGGGAGTCTACCACTAAAACTCCAACATTGATTAATTGGATCCTTTTCATTATTTTCTCTTCTTTTAGCAGCTCTAATCAAAGTTTTAGGATTTAATTTTATACATTTACTAATTTTACTTAACATTCTTTTATTTGAAGTTGCTTTATCAACTAAAGCAGTTGTTATTGCACGACGAGCCGCATTTTTATCTTTGGATTGACTTTTCTTACCTATAAAATCAATAGCATTAGCAACACTAGAAATGACTTGTTCTACTGAATCATCTTTCTTTTTTGGTTTTACAAAAATACCTAATTTTTTCATCACTTTTCTCATTTTCCACATTCTCATCAATTGCACCATGAGTTGACATTGGAATCCTAATTTTTTTCTATAAAAAAACATTTTATATATTTTATTTCCATAAGTTCTAATTTGTCTCCAAGAAACTTTACCACAAAGGTTATAACACATCTTTTTCAATCATAAAAAAAACATTTTCACCTTCATCCATACAAGGGGTTTCATTTTCATTCACACAAGGGGTTCCATTTTCATTTTCAAATGTAAAAAGTATTTCATTCTCATTTTCATCAATATGAGGGATTTGATTAACATTTGCATTCTCATAAGATATATTTTCATCATTTTTTTGTTTTTGCATTCTTTCAACCCTAGAATTATTGATATCATCAATGGTGTATCCAACTTCATCTAAACAAGAAAAATCAATATTATCAAGACTTGGGTTTGAAAAATACCTAGAGAGATTGTTTGAATAGGTGCATTTTCCATATCATTGGGAGGTGGATTTGAAGACATACCCAAAGTTGTTTGCATAGGTACTATTTCCATATCATTCAAAGTTGAAGTTGAAGACATAGTTGAGTTTGTCTCCATAATTGCATTTTCTTCTATATTCACCATCTCCACATTTGCATCATCTACATTCATTTCATCATTCATGGCTTTCTCTTCAACATTCATTGAACTAGATGCTTCCAAATTTTCGATTTGACGAATTCTTTCTCTTCTATCCTTTTGTCTTTTTGCCTCTATATCTTTATTTGCTTGAATTTCTTCGGGTGTCATTGACTTTCTACACTTTTTTCTTTGTCTTTGATTTGATCCCATGGTTACCAAACCCTCTTTGATGAAAAAACAAATGATTTACTTGTAACCAATTTTCAAATTTTCATCTCCTTCAAATATTCAAATAACACTTTGTACTATGAAGATCCTTTCTTTTTTGAACTTTGAAGTACAAAAACATCATGAATACATCCAAAAACTCTCTTTTTTGAATCTTCTTGTAAATTATTCTTGTACTTGATTCCACTTCAAAAAATTCAACCTACACTTGACTTGTCAACCAATTTGCAATAGAATATGCCCTGCACAAGACAAATTTGCTATAAAAAATGCAGAAAATGGAGCTTTCAGACCGTACTGTAGAAAAAGAATGTTGCAAGAAAAATGTGTTGTACCAAAAAATTTCAAATCAGGGAAAAACGACTATATTAGAAACGCGTACGTGTTATGAATATATAACGCGTACGCATTACCTTTACCCAACGGGTAAAAAAAAAACACGTACGCGTTACCTTTACCCAACGGGTAAAAAAATAACGCGTACGCGTTATTTAAAAACTGGTTTCCCAACCCACCTACAGCGTTGGTTTTAGGCTCGGAAAAGGTTTGGCAATCCAAGCCTTAGCCTTTGACCTGCAACTAAAAAACTAAGGTAGATTGAAAAAGAATGTTCACTTTTGACAATATGGCTGATGAATTTTTTTCTGAATCAATCTATAAAATTAAAACCCATTACAAAACATGATGTCTAGTTTTTAAATATATAATTTTTATTAATATTGGATTATATTTTCTATTTTTTAATTAATGTCAAAGCAAACTAATCCTTAAACTTGAAATATCAGACTTTTTTTGTTTTTTAATAACTTTCTTTTGGTTAATTTTTTTGTAAAAAAAATTATATGACATCAATCTTCAGACAATTCTCTACACAATCAAAAAGAAAAGTTTCAAAAAATATTTAGTGTAGGTCAAATTATGCTGTCCATACACGTTGATTTTTAAAAACAACAATTAAGGCCAATAAAAAAAAATATTCAACAAAAAATAACAAAAAAAAATCCTCATCAATGTTCATATTGTTAGCTCTCTTTCCCAAAAAGGAATTAGCAAAATTATTTTGTTTGAGTCAAAAAGTGTTGTCCGTACACGTGCATGGTATGGTAAAAAAATAGGGACTTTTAAAAAGTGGTTTTTATAGATCCTTATAAAAATTTAATTTCTACAATCTGGGTATTTGAATAATTTACATATTTACAAACTAGATTCAAAATTCTAAATTTCATATTACTGACTTTTAAAAAAATTCATTGTGTAAGTGCCTCAAAGTTTCAGTCCAAGTGTGACAAATTCTGAAAAACAGCAAAAACACTTCCACTTTTTGAGCTTTTTGTGGACCCAACTTCTTGCATCAGCCCATGATCAATTTGAATTTCTAAGTATAATTCCTTACCTAGTGTTATATGATCAATTTGAGTTCCTAGGTATAATTCCTTAATTGGGAATAAAACTTTGGTATTAGTTCCTTTTTCAAAGATAAGGAAAATGGTTTGATAAAATTGGGTCTATCAAAACAAGCATGCTATAGATGAGGACATCGATAAGTTCAAGGCTTGTATTATTGTAAACTTGTAGTTTCTTGGAATTTATTGCACTAAGAATTTTCCCAATATCTAAGATAAACTCTAATTTCTTTAATTTCTCATCATTAATATTATCAATTACTAGCTAGTTCAATAGTTATTTCCTCTTCCTCAATATATATAGATTCTATAATATTTTTCGGTTCTCTTCTTTCTACTATTTAAAAGGATTTTGTTCTTGTTTGTTTCCCTATTTTCCCTCTTGTTCTTGTTTTGTATCCTTTGTCGTTTGATTTCAAATATCATGTCATTTTTGCCACATTTATCCCTTGTACTTCATGGTCTATTTGTGCTTCTTCTAAATTACCATTTTCTCCATCATCAATTTGTTATAAGCTTTCTTTGTTGCACTTCCATAATCACATCCTGAATTTTTCCTTGGATTTTTTGCTTGTAATATAAGGGTGTTGATTCTATTTCAATCGCAACTCCTTATTTTGTAAATATTTTAGTTTGTCCTTCCTATTGTGAGATAGACCATATCATTGTGTTTTTATTTATTCCAATACATATTGTCTTATATACACTAATTATACTACTTCTACCTTTTTGGTCTTGATGGCTTCTATTATCTCTTCCATAAATCCTTTGATAATTGCTACCATTGGATCAATATTTCTAGTTATGTAGTCCAACATAAATTTTAAGATAACCTATTGATTTTTGGTTGACATATATAAATATATTTGTGTTGTTTGGAGTGGCATACTAGGTGTGGAGAAACACTTGTAGATTAGCATATCATCCAATAGGACTTCATCTTTTTCTTGCATTGTTGTTATGGTTTCTATTGTTTTTGGTGGTTGTGCTATTAATTTTATTTGCGTAGGTGTTTTTCCTTCAACCATTTTTAACTTACCTATTTGGGTCTATGTGATCCATTGTGTCACCTCTTCTTCTTATTTTAATGTAGTATCCTCCTCTTCTTCTAAATATATTATTTATCTTTTGTCTTCTTCTTTAAAATATGATTTGGGCTTATATGGTTCGACTTCTCCTTTCATTATATATGTACGTATTTATAACAATACTTTTGGGGCCTATTTAGTAGGATCTCTTTCCCTTTCTTCTTCTTTAACCTATGAGAGACTAGTGGGTAATTTCCTTTTGCCACTAGGTATGGTGATATTCTCTATAACTCCTATGCTTTTAGCCTTTCAAAAGTTTAGGAATACCTAATCTAAAAACTAGGGGACCTAGTTTTTAATCACTTTGAGCATCACATTAGAGTTTCTTTTGATTTTGTGGGCTATTATGAGTAAGAAGCCTCTATGACTACCAAAGTTGAAGGATCCTCATTCAAACCCCATTTTTCATGTAACTTCTCCCTATTATTTGTATGTTCCAAACCTTTATGTGTTGAAATCCTTTAGAAGGACTAAGAGTGGCTTAGTGTTTGCATCTACCAACTCAAAATCAGCTTCACATGGTAACTAATGCACCCAAGATGTATGGGGCTCCACCACCTCCATAAATACATGGCCTTTATCTACTACAAATGTAATGTAGTATAGGAAATTAGTTCTTTACTATATTCAAGTACTTAGGAGATTCTTAAAGTAAACCCATTATACCTCATTCTATGATGTGGAATTTCTAAAATGGGTGAGATCTTCACTAATTTGTGTTGCTACAAAGATATATTGGATTTATATTTTCCCTCAAAATTTTGGTAATATATTCATAAAATAGAATACAGTACATATTTATCAAAGATCCATACCAAATCTAATATTTATTGCTATCCTTTATGCAATTGGTACTTTCTAGGAGTTTCTTTCACAATACTTCACATAAATAAATTCCCTTTCATTGGACCATCATCTAGTATGTAGTGAGTATAAATATGTTGGTTATGGAGCCTTCCTTGTTTATATAGTATATCTTATAGGTGATTCCTAGAGTGGCATATCATATTGCTAGTTTTGTAATTTTATCTATGGCCAAGTTTATCCTGTATCCAAGTCAAAATTAATAAAAGTGATTGAATCATTGCAAGGATCAAATGGTTTTATTGTTTCAAGTGGTAATGATCCATATCACATAGAATTATCATTAATGTTCATCAACAATGTATGCAACCACATCACATAATTGGATAGAGCATCATGGTGACTTTTTGTTGCAGATATTGATTTAAAGAAGAGAAGAAGTAGAAGAAACATGTCATGTTAATGTGGTTGTTAGGTTTTTAAAAAAAAAAAAATATTCATGCCATGTTCAAATCAATTTATAGAAGATTTTGTGAGCCCATTTTAGTTCTACACACTCAAACCTCCTTGTTGTTACTACTTTGAATGAGGGTGATCAAATAATTAATATTTTTCTTATTATTTGTATTGATTTGTGATTCCTATAAGTGTTATTCATGTATATGAGCATTAACATGATGATGATGATGACAATGATGGCCTAAGTGACCCATGAGCATGATTCCAACATAGATCTCCTCTATAAATCATGATTTACCATGTTGAGGATTTATATGTACTTGTGTTTTCTTGTTTGTAAATGTTGGTTAATTTGGGTTTTCATTGTATCTAGTACAAAATAGGCTAGTGTTTCAATTTTTTATAGTGTTTCCACCATTAAAGTTTCTCTCTAACTTGTAAAGATATAGCTATTATAGCATGTATTGGTAAAAAATTATCTCCTTGGCTAGTCATTAGTATTTTAGAGAGTTTTTAGGGTTTTGAGGTGTGATAGGATTTCTTCTTGTAAACTTTCTTTCACCATAGTTTTTGGTGCAACTATATGGGGCATTTAAAATATATTATAATTTTTTAATATATTACATTTTGTCTTATGTACATTTAATATTTTACCTATTTTGAATGAATATTAATAAATTTAGAAAGGGATTATTAAGTAGAATTATTTATTTTGTAAGATATTTTTGATCTTCCTTATTTGATTATTGCTTGTAATGGTTGAACACAACTCTATTACCCACTAAGGTAATATTCAATGAAGATCTTAACCTTCCATAATCATCAAAACATAAAATATTTTTACCAATTCTTATAAAAATATAAGTAAGAAATTTGTATGTTGTCTGTATTTTAGTAATAAAACCGCTTAGATTAATATTAAGTAAAATTGAGCTGCCAAAAATTTGGAGAATCATGTCCAACACATTTATACCTTTCTATATGTTAAATATATTGAAATTTCAATCAAATTTTATGGATTGTAAAATTATTATCATTTGAAGATACATTATACAAGGTATAGAATTAGCTATAAAAGGCATGTTACAACTAGCATTGTCTTAAATTAGTGGTAAATTTTAGGGTTCAAGAACATAATTGGGTATAGTTGTTGTGTGATGTGTTGATCAATCATTATGAATTGATATATTAACTTATTTAAGTGACCTATAAGAATGCTATATTAGGTTTAATTTGATCCCAATAAGTAGGATAGTTTACCCACTTTCATATTTATCCTTTAACCATCTTATATCTATTGATGGGCCCCTATTTAACTTCTTGAGGACAAACTCCTAACCTTGAAGGTAGAGAAATTTTTTAGGATCAAGGACTCATATTTTGGGACCCAACACATCAATTCAAATATTTATTCTATAAAGTGTTAGGGAATCAATGGGTAATATCCAAAATGTTCAATCCATGTCTTACATAACCACGTGAAAGGAAAGTAGGCTTGCAAGCTTACAAAATAACCATATTAATGGAAAGATCAAATAAATCAGCCATAAGAGAGCACCAGATCAAGAGGGAAAAACCTAGCCTTCAAAAGTATCCATACTCCATCTACTATTCAACAATAAAATAATACATGCACTAACAAAATTATAGTTAACACTTCTATAACATCAAGCCTCTCCAATGCATCCTCCATGTGTTCAAGAATGAATCCACACATTGCATGTCATGCTTGACATATGCATGCCTAAGAAAGACTCAATACTATGATAGCCCACTCACACAACCAACCTTAACCACTAAATATGTGCTTTATTTTATAGACTCAAGCTCACACAAATACAACCAAGTGGTAAGATAAAACCATGTGACTCAAAACCATGAGTACACAAAAACATTGACCTCTCATTTATTTTTTATACAAATATTAAATAATTTTCTCAATTAATTATTTATGTCTCTCACACATAAAATGACTAACCCAATGCTATATACAACTTTATAAGTGGCCTCAAATAAATATCTATTGTGGCTATACACACATCTTAGAGCACCACACTAAATATTTATTTAATTATATTATAATAAATCAATGTAGGCAATGGTGTACAACACCAAATCCTAACATAAAGGGTGTACGGAACGAGTCATTTGCATAGTCCTTATTCAACCACATAAAATAAACAAAAAATGTTATTTCTCTAATCCTTTTATGCTAAACTACCATAGGGCTAACCCACTTTGCGTCCTCTATTGACTTAGGGATAACCCACTTTGCATCCTTTATTGGTTCGATGATTCCTCTAGCTAATATTTTGTTGAATTCTATCTTGAATTTAATGTTTACATTAGGATTTAACTAGTATGCTCTCTCTTTTTTTTTTTTTGCACCTTTACTCATTTCAATTATATATTCATCACACTTGCTTCTGCCTTAATGTCCTTTTAAGTATGCAAATATTTGAGAGAATAGATCCTCTTTTTCTTTTAGTATTTTTCTACCTACATCACCTTTCTTCTCCCAATAATTACCACTCTTAGCTATCTTGGTGTTCCCTTTTGTTTCTATGTTTTCTTCCTTCACCTCTTGAAATTACTCAAACTTTGCCTTATTATCCAAAGTCGTCTCCCTTTTTCCTATTTTTGCTTATCTTCTAGGTTATAATGGTCTTCCTCATTATTGTCTCCTTCACCCCTTTTTTTCACAAATTTACTCTATTTCTTGATTTTCTCTAAATATTTTTTCAGAAAAATCTTATTATTTACAAGAAATGAATTACCTTTTTATATTAATCAAAAAGATTACATTCTAATCATTTATCCTTTTATATTATATATTTATTTTTATGCACTGAATACTTATAGATTTTAAATCTGTGTAACTTTTAGATTAAATTTACTTCAACTTATGGCATAAATCTTACAATGAAACATCAAGAATTCAATGATAAAAAAGAATAATAGGGATTTATAATCTTTAAAACATGCGCACTTTCTATTAGCTCGACTTGTAAAATTTGAAGCAAAGTCCCATCTGCCAATCCAAAGAGAAATAATAAAGAGATGAATAAATAATAAACCAATATTGCATCTGGCATACTGGTACAGAGCAGATGCAAGTCTTCAGAGATATTGACAGAGCTACACCCACTGTTAAATGATATTGAAATGCTAATGCTGCAAGCGAAAAAAGGAATTTACCAAATAAAAGAAAATAATACTTTCCTGAAATTATCTCTAAAGGCTTAATACTTTCATGGTGAATACTCATAAGAGAGGTACTCAAATTTAAAACTCCTATCATAATAAGGCAGCAAATTATTTTTTTCTGCATTTTACTACAATCAGGATTTTAGGGTTTTTGATATATTTTGATTACAATCAGGACTGAACTTGTTGCTAGTGATTCAATAATGTACGTACTGATTTCTTTCTTTTTGTTGGCAATCTAAAACTGACTGATAAGACAAAATTATCAATTGCTGTTTTTTTGAGAAGCAAAACCAAGTAGATTGGATTTGAGAGGTACCTGTGAAATGGCTGGTATTGGGTGTTGTTTGCATGAAATATATGGTGAGACAGAGAAAGAGAAGAGAGATTAAATGCAGCCATGGGTTTCTGCTAGTTGTCCACTGAGAATGAAGCTCCTTCATTATTGAGAAATTTTGCGATTCTAATTTGCTCTTAAGCAATTAAAATTATTAGTTCCTGCTGCTGCAAGCAAGTTCTTATAGGATCAACTTTTACAGTACTTTATTCTTATCACAGTTTGATATTTCAAGTAAATTAGTATTCTTGATTTTTAATGTATCATGAAGCATTTAAAGTTATTAGAACTTCTGCTGCAAGTAAGTTATTATAGGATCAAATTTTATGTCTTATTCTTATCAAAATTGTAAATTTTGCTATTTCTAATTTATTATGAAGCATTCAAAATTATCAGTTTCTGCTACGAGTTAGCATAGGTCCAAACTTTATGGTACAATAAATAGTCCTATTCTTGACAGAATAGCTTGATATTTCAAGTAAATTTTATCATTTTTCTATAATTCTTTTAACTTCTAATTTATCATGAAACATTTAATAGTATCAGTTTCTGCTGCAAGTAAGTTGTTGTAGAACCAAACTGTATCGTACAATGAACTCTTATTCTTATCAGAATAATTTGATATTTAGAATAAATTTGTTGTATAATGAAGTTTTATTCTTATCAGAATAACTTGATATTTGAGTAAATTTTACTATTTCTTCTTGATTTCTAATATATCATGAAGCCTAAATTTTATCATTTTCTACTACAAGCTAAGTGGTAAGATGAATAGTCTTATTCTTTTCAAAATAATTTGATATTTATAAGTTTTCTCTAATTCTAATTTTGCTATTGCAGCAGAAGACATATTCACAGTACAGTAGCTTGACAAAACTGTGATCACAGATTCACAACACAGTAGCTTGACAAAACTGTGATCACGGGCATTTCATTTACGTTTGTATCATTCAAATGGAGTACTACTCTTGAATAGCGATGTGATAACTCACCTAATTCGCCATGACAAATTTAGCCAGCTGAGCAGTGAGCAATAAGTACTGGGCAGTCTCAAATCCTTTGGACATAACTGGTTACTTACAAAGTCTCAGATTATTTGGAGATAACGTAGTACTATGGGCACATGCTTTACCTATTAGAGGGATTATATTCTCGCAACGATGCCAAAATTTTGTGATGTTTAATTTAATATAAAATCAATTTACATTAAATTTATTTCAAATAAAAAGCTAATGTAAGTAAAATAATCTTAATGAACTTTAGATGTGTTATTAAAATTTAAGATAAGAGTTATAAATATGTTGTAATGGTTAAGTTAAATATAGGATACAACGGTATTGCTAAATTTAGTTATTTAAGTTCAAATCTTTTTTAGGTTATCGTGTTTGTAGCATTTAAGTTTTTATTAGACTATTGATTTAGTTTATAAGAATGAAGTCACAATCATGGCTTATGTCTATGATTTCTCAATAAAAAATAAACATATATGAAACAAAATAAATAAATTTAAGTAATTTTACAAATTACAATTTAAGAAGTATCTTTAACAAGTTAATATGTGTAACTTTTCTTTGTCTAAATATTAAATAAAATGTTACAAGTATATTTGTTTGTCAAAATTAATTTTTTTTCAATAATTAGTTTGTCATGCTAATTAAGTTTTCATATATACATATATACATACATACATATATATATATATATATATATATACACACACATATACATATACATACATATATTCATATACATATATATACATACACATACATATACATATACATATACATATACATATACATATACACATGCATCTATTAAATTTACTTAGGTCCTATGAATCTTTCTAGAAGTCTCAATTGGCATGAGATTTTATGTTATGTTATTTATTTCTTGCATCTTAGTTCATTTAATACTAGTTTTATCATATCATAGGATTAAGAAACTTGTCATAATCTTGCATAATTGTATTCTCACCTTGCCTAAATATTCAAGGAATCATATGTACATTTCAATCCATGTGTAAGCCATGTAACCATACGAGGTTTTAATCAAATCCATTGTTCCCATAATCATGAATGTTTTTCTCTTGTTGCTCTCTTGTGGAAGGAATCTTTTGGTGTTGCAAGTGATCTTGAGAGCTCAAGAGTTCATTGGTGAATCTAAAACACAACACATATATAAATGATATAAAAAATAGAGAAAAAATGATACAAAACATTTTTTTATCATCAAAGTAAAAAAATTATGTGGGCATAAGTGCTAAATGTAATAAATAATAGAGATTACAATGGTTTTATAATTTATCATTATTTTTGAGTTTTCGTTGTCTATTATTGAAAAATCAAATGATTATTTATTTGTAGTTTAATTTCTATTTGGATGGTTGCTACAGGGTTTCACAATTCCAAAGTGTGAGTGTGTCATTATTGTGGATAAGGAGCAAGATCATTTGGTTGTGGTAAGTGATAATTTTGTTGAATATTTCATTTTATAATGTAATTTCTATATATTAGTATCTATAATTTTTATTGTAATAGGTGCAACTCCATGAATCTTTAAATAGGAGGCCTACTGAACAAATTCAAAGTAGACCACCATCACAAGCATATCCATGAATCTTTAAATAGGAGGTCTAGTGAACAAATTCGAAGTAGACCACCATCACATGCATCTCCATCCCCCCGACGATCAAAGGCTGCTCGTGATCTGTTTCTTTCACCTAGAGGGAAATGACTATTTATTAGGGTCCTTTTTTGTATGCATATATGGCATTTCTAAACATATATTTTGTATTGCATATATGTGACATTGTATGCCCATGTATAGCATTCTTGTAAGCCTATATGATTTTTTTGTATATATGTTATACTTAGATCGACATAGATTTGCATATGCCTAATGGTTGTTTGGTTAATACATATTTTTTATTGATGGTGTCCATATTCACATTATAAATTATTATTTAAATATATGAATAATGATTTGATGTAACTATAAATTATTAATATTATTTCGTTCTTACAAAAAAGTTCCTATATTATTTCCTTACAATAAACGAAGTGCTTCAAAACATTCTAAGATGTTTATCTCTCAATCATGTAGTGAAAACAGAAGGAAAAAGAGCTAATTAAGATTATATTTTTAGATTTTAAGCTTTCGATAATAATAATATGTTGCCTCAATTATACAATGACAAAATTCAATGGATATTTGTAGATGGTTTATTTCAAATATTTATAATCTAAGTGTATTCCATACTTCTTTAACCTGATATTTTTAACCCTAATCTCTATATACCCTATACACTTAAGCTTAAAAACTCAACTTTGAACATTACCCCTCAATTGTAAACCCTCAACCCTTTATTTTATGCCCTATACCCTCAACCCTATACTTAAGCCCTAATCTCTCAAGCCTCAACCCTACACCTTAAACCCTAAACTGTACACCCTCAACCCTCATCCCTATACCCTTAACCCTCAACCTTATACCTTAAACCCTAAACTCTATAACCTCAACCCTATACTTAAACCCTAAAACCTACACTCTCAACCCTTAACCCTATGCCTTATACCCTCAATCCATATCGTAAACCATATACCCAATATCTTAAACCCTAATCCCTATACCCTATACACTTAACCTTAAACACTCAACCCTAACCTTTATCCCCCATTTGTAAACCTTATACCCTATACCCTCAACCTTATACTTAAGCCCTAATTTCCCTCAAACCTATACCTTAAACCCTAAACCCTACACCCTCAACCCTCATCCCTATACCCTAGATACCCTCAATCTTATACCCTAAACCTTAAACATTATCCCTCAACACTATACTTAAACCCTAAACCATACTCTCAACCCTTCACCCTATGCCTTATATCCTCAATCCATCAACCCTGAACCCTATACCTTAAACCCTAAACCCTACAACCTCAACCCTCATCCTTATACCCTATATCCTCAACCTTATATCCTAAACCCTAAACATTGTCCCTCAACACTATACTTAAACCCTAAACCATAAACTCGCAACCCTTCACCCTATACCTTATACCTTCAATCCGTACCTTAAACCCTATACCCAATATCTTAAACCCTAATCCATATACCTTATACACTTAACCTTATACACTCAACCCTAAAGATTATCCCTCAATTGTAAACCTTCAATCTTATACCTATACTTAAGCCCTAATCCCTCAACCTTATTTACCCTAAAACCTACACCCTCATCCCTATACCCTATACCCTCAACCTTATACCCTAAACCTTGAACATTGTCCCTCAACACCATAGTTAAACCCTAAACCATACACTCTCAACCCTTCACCCTGTGCCTTATACCCTCAATCCTTACACCCTATACCCTATACCCTCAACCCAATACTTAAGACCTAATCCCTAAACCCTATACCTTAAACCTTAAACCCTACAACCTCAACCCTCAACCCTATACTTAAACCCTAAACCCTACACTCTCAACCCTTAAACCTATTGTGTATACAATCAACCCATACCCTAAACCCTATACCCAATATCTAAAGTTACCCTAATCCCTATACCCTATACACTTAACCTTAAACACTCAACCCTAAACATTATCCCTCAATTGTAAACCCTCAACCCAATACTTAAGCCTTAATCCCTCAACCCTCAACCTTATACCTTAAACCCTAAAACCTACACTCTCAACTCTTAACCCTATGCATTATATACTCAACCCATATCATAAACCCTAATACCCAGTATTTTAAACCCTAATCCCTATACCCTATGCACTTAACCTTAGACACTTAACCCTAAACATTATCCCTCAATTATAAACCCTCAACCCTCAACCCTATACCTTAAAGTCTAAACTCCACACACTCAACCCTCATCCCTATACCCTCAATCTTATACCCTAGATTTACCCTAAATATTGTACCTAACACTATACTTAAACCCTAAACCATACACTCTCAACCCTTCACCCTATCCTTATACCCTATACCATATACCCTCAACCCAATACTTAAGCCCTAATACCTTGACCATCAACCCTAAACCCTACAACCTCAACTCTCATCCCTATACCCTATACCCTTTACACTTAACCTTAGACACTCAAACCTTGAACATTATCCATTAACTATAAACCCTCAACTCTCAATCCAATACTTAAGCCCTAATCCCTCAACCGTCAACCCTATACCTTAAACCCTTCACCCTAAAAACTCATCCCTCATCCCTATACCTTATACCCTCAACCTTATACCCTAAACTTTGAACATTGTCCCTTAACACGATACTTAAACCCTAAACCATACACCCTCAACCCTTCACCCTATGCCTTATACCCTCAACCCTATACCGTATACCCAATATCCTAAACCATAATCCCTATACCCTACACACTTAATCTTATACACTCAATAGTTTGAATGTTATTCCTCAACCATAAACCCTTTACCCTATACTTATAACCTAATCTCTCAACCCTCAACCTTATACCTTAAACCCTACACCCTCAACCCTCATCCCTATACCATATACCCTCGACCTTATAGCCTAAACCTTGAACATTGTACCTTAACCCTATACTTAAAACCTAAACCATACACTCTCAACCCTTAACCCTATGCTTTATTCCCTCAACCCATACCCTAAACCCTAAAATCAATATCATAAACCTTAATTCCTATACCCTACACACTTAATCTTATACACTTAATGGGTTGAACATTATCCCTTAGCCATAAACCTTCAATCCTATACGTTAAACCCTACACCCTCAACCCTCATCCCTATACCCTATAACCTCAACCTTATACCATAAACCTTCAACATTGTACCTCAACCTTATATTTAAACCTTGAACCCTACACTCTAAACCCTTATTCTTATGCCTTATACCAAAAACCCATCCCCTAAACCCTATACCCAATATCATAAACCCTAATCCATATACCCTAGAAACACATAATCTTATATACTCAACCCTAAAAATTATCCCTCAATCGTAAACCCTAAACCCTCAACCCTATACCCTATACCCTATACTTAAACGATCCTCAACCCTCAACCCTATACCTTAAACCCTAAAACCTACACCCTCAACCCTCATCCCTATAATATGTACCTTTGACCTTATATGCTAAACCCTAAACATTGCCCCTCAACACTATACATAAACCCTAAAGCATGCACTCTCAACCCTTCACCCTATGCCTTAAATACCCTCAATCCTTAAATACCCTATACAATTAACCATATACCCTCATTCCTAAAAACTATCACTCAACCCTCAACCCTATACCTTAAACCGTAAACCCTTATCCCTATACCCTATATCCTTAATGTATTATACCCTAAACCTTGAACATTATCCCTCAACCCTATACTTAAACCCTAAACCCCATGTGATCTCAACCCTTAACCCTATGCCCTAAACCCTCAACCCATACCCTAAACCCTATAACCAATATCCTTAACCCTAATCCCTATAGCCTATAAACTTAACCTTATACCCTCAACCCTGAACATTATCCCTCAACTATAAACCCTCAACCCTCAACCCCATGCTTAAACCCTAAACCCTACATTCAACCTTATACCCTAAACCCTAAATTGTAAACCCTCAATGGTAAGTTTAAAAAGATGGTTCCCAAAAAGGGGGTTTAAGTGGCTAGTTTTTTTCCGAAATCAGGAAATACTGACTTTGGACGTGAAATTGAGGATAGTTACACTCAAAATTTTGAGATGGAACAAAAACAAGGATTGAAGTGCTCTGAGTCTACTTTCTAAACTACTAATTTATTTTGAAAAAGGTTGAGATTAAGGGGTTCAAAAAAGGTATGTACACAAATTGGTGTTGTTTTTGTTAGAAAAACATAACATAGCAACTCTTGTATGACCCTAACACGGTGAAATTTTTTTTAGTATTTTTAAAATCGTTGCTGTGAGAAGTTAGCTAACAGTATGTAGTTGATGCATGATTTTTCTGATAATTTTTTAATGAATATTTAATTTTTTACTAATTTTCGAAGTGGACACTTCCTGAAAAATAGAATTTTAGTCATGCTAGCCCTACAAATTTTGGAAACTAATTGAATTTTTTTTAAAAAAATTGTAGAATGGAGTCTAGTCTCTAAAAATTTAATTTATTTAAAATTTTGATGAGAGGTTAATTTGTAACGAAAAAAACGCCAAACATTACTTTTTGCCAAAAAAGAGACATACAAATAAAATAAATTATAGATGAAAGGCTTAACATTGTCAAAAAGTGAAAAAAATTAGATCGTTGGATAGCTATGAGAGAACCTAACATTACCCATATGTTCAATTTGTTTGATATTGAACCACGTGCAACCCTGACAGTGAGCACGAAGCTGATTATGTGAAATATTGTAGAATTTGCAAAAACATGTCTCGTCATTGGGAATTCCCTCCAAGCCTTTAGGTTGGTATTCCAAAGAAAATACCAATCCCAAGGCTTGGGGATTCCCAAAGCAAGATATAGCATGCTCACGTTATATCTCAGTTTTGACATGGTTTTTTGTGTTTGTGGAGAACATGTCTAGCAAGACATAACGTGAGCACGATATAACGTGCTCGTGTTATGTCTTGCTTTATGTTAAATGCTACTCTATTGAATGCATGTTTATATATTTATATGTTTGTATGTACATGTATGCGTGTATGTCATGTATGTATGTATGTATGTATGTATGCATGCATGTATGTATCAATGCATGCATATTGTATTTATGCCTATATGTATGTAATATCATATCTACACATGTACATGTATGCTTGTATGTATGTAGGATTGTATGTACATATGTATTATGCTTGTATGTATGTACATGTATGTATTTATGTATGTCTTTAGAGGGAGGGAAAATTTTAAGAGAGAAAGAGAGATCTAGAGTTATCTAG
Source organism: Sequoiadendron giganteum (assembly GCA_007115665.2). Classification (NCBI taxonomy): domain Eukaryota; kingdom Viridiplantae; phylum Streptophyta; class Pinopsida; order Cupressales; family Cupressaceae; genus Sequoiadendron; species Sequoiadendron giganteum. The sequence goes on along the minus strand of CM021107.1, from coordinate 445,015,256 downwards.
GTAGGGTGGGAGGGGGCGAAGGAGAGGGAGAGAGAGAGAGAGGAAGGAGATTTTAAGAGAGAGAGAGGGACTTAGCTAGGTAGGGTGGGAGGGATAGAGGAGGAGAAAGAGAGGGGTGGGAGAGAGAATGAGAGAGAGGGGAGAGAGAGAGAGAGAGAGAGAGAGAGAGAGAGAGAGAGGGGGGGAAGAGAGAGAGAGAGATAGAGAAAGAGAGTTATGTAGGTAGGGTGCCAAAGGGAAAGACTTGAGAGTGTGAGGGGGGTGAGAGGGAGAGACAGTAGTGAGAGGGAGTGCAAGAGAGAGGGAGGAGAGAGAGGAGTGAGTGAGAGACCCGAGAGAGGGAGAGGGTGTGGGAGGGAGTGACCTGAGAGAGGGAGAGAAAGAGGGGGTTGGAGTGAGAGGAACTTATCTATGTAGGGTGTGAGGGATAGATAGGGATAGGGGAGAGAGAGGGGGAGAGAGTTACCTAGGTAGGTTTCCAGAGGGAGAGACCTGAGAGAGAGAGAGAGGGGGTGGGAGGGAGAGACCCGAGAGAGAGGGAGAGAAGGAGAGAGGGAGTGGGAGAGAGTGGGAGGGAGATAGAGAGAGTGAGAGAGGGTGGTAGGGATTGATTGAATGAGAGGTACATAGAAAGAGGGAGAGGGTAAATAGAGACAATTAGAGAGGGTAGGAGAGAGGGAGGGAGAGGTGAGATGTATATATAGAGATAAAGCAATAGGGGTTGAGGGTATAGGGTTGAGGGATTAGGCTGGATGACCTATAGGATTGATGGTTTCTAGGCTATTAGGGTTTAAGGGTTGAGGGTTAAGGGGTTAGGGTCGATGGTAGAGGGTATTCAATTAAGGGTATGTTGGTGTTTCAATTAGCACATCTGGAGTGCTTATTGGAAATAGACAAATATTGCAAGTGTGTTAGTACATGCTCTTTGGATTATAGAGAGGAAGATCTCTCTTTGCTGATTTTCTATGTTAAAAAGTGTACTAAGGTTCCTATGTTTTTTACTTAGCAGCAGGACACAAGGGTTCATAAACACAATGCGTCATAGCTAAGCTTTTCTCTGGTTTTCGCAAATCTTAACTACGACTAACTAGCTTCTAGACTATCCTACCTCCTCAAGATAAATAGAGCATGAGGGCATAGGAGCGAAATGTATGGGTTGGATTACTTGAACCCTCTATCTTAGTGGAAAATGGCCGAGGCTCTGAACTCTTGGATATATACCAAGATAAGGTTTAATGCAAGTAAACACTCATTACGGTAAACTAGATCTAAGACTTGCCAAGGAGGAGGAACCCCTGTTCGAGGTATAGGCTTGGAAACAACTCACTAGAAACAACAAGGTACAATGATCTGACTAACAAGATTCCCGAGGAGGTGATGAAACCTGTCCAAAGTGTAGGCTGAAAGATAATTCATTAAACAAAATCAAACAAGAGTAATTGATAACAAAATATCCAAGGAGGTGACGACACCTGTCCGAGGAGGAGATTGAAACAATGCACTATTTAGAACAATACTTTGAAGGAACTCAAGTATTTAGATCAAGCAAGCATGCACCATCTGATTTATTTCTTCAAGCTTCTCCAAAGAATTACAAAGGTCGGGACAACAAAGAAATGAAATCATGCACAATTGCGATCAACCAACGAACTCTCATCCAAAAGTGAAGAGATATGAAAAAGCTAACTTTGGCAACAATGGCACAACAATTTTTCTTAGCAAATAAAGGTTAAACAAATAATGAGTCTAAGGCTCTTATTTATAGAAACTCAAAGGAACAGGCAACCCTAAAATCTCCTTGATTTAACAATCAGTTCTTGCCAATTAGCAAGATTTATTCTTATGTCTAAAAGTAGGTGAGCAAGCAGTTAATTGGAAATCTACTTCAGTTAACTGAAACTAAACAAAATTCAAACTAGGAGTCTACCTCAGTTGACTGACACCTAACTAAAAGTGAACTTAAACTACATATGTGTCTCCAAAATAGACATCCACCTTTAAAGGAGATCTGAGATCCACAAATCGTGGGAGTCAATTAGACATCCTAAACCAGTGGGATTTGGCATGCATGATTTGTGGAGATCTAGAGTCAACTTGGAAAGGGGCATCAAGTTGACTTCATTTGTATTTATTGCTATTTTGGAGGGTAGGATTTCCTTCTTGAGGTGTTTGACACCTCATCATCATTGTTCAACGTTGCTTTTGTTCATTCGTTGACTTCTTCATACAGAGACCCTTACATGCATGTTGATTGTTAGCTCATCACTTGTTAGCAACTTGATGTATGCATCTCCTTCATTCTGCTTCCCTTAGGAGGTTTACTCCTTTTATTTTTTGTCTGTGTTTCCACTTTGACATGGAAGGTAGTGTAGTATTAACCGATGGCAACTCTGTGTTGGGAATGACTACCTTTCGTGTTCTTTTGCAGCTTTGATGTTTTCCTTGATCTTTCTCAATGGAAGAATGTCGTATGATGAAATTGCGAAGCTTGATGATGAAACCGTGAAGTTTGACTATGATCACTCCAACCATGAGAAATGCACATGAACTTGTTGCATGTGTAAAATTCTAACGGTTACAATCCTCTAAACTGGCCTTGGAAGGCAATTAGATATACGAGGTGAAACCATTATGGAACCAGTGGACTTGTGTCTATGCTTGTCAATCTGTCTAGATTGACCTTTGGGTGTGCCTGACGCAGATCGATGCTTGTCGTTTTTAGAAAATCATGGAGTAAGACAGTTTTGGTCTTTTATTCGTCTTGGGAGAACTGCATTCTGAACACCTTGAAGATTGACTGTGCACATGCTAGTGCTCAGACAACTTTTTATGGAACTGCTAAAAATAGTCTCGTCGGCGGTAATTTTTACGAAAAATTCTAAGACATGGGTTTTGTTGAGAATAATTCTCTAAACAAACCCAGATTGTTATAAATTCAAAAAACGTGTTTTTCTATGACATGCAAGAGCTCTTCGGTGGCAGAGGCAGCGAGGCACCAAAAAGTGATTTTTCTCGAAAAAATCCAACACATGGGTTTTGTTCGTGCTTCAGAGCTGAACAAACCCAATTTGTCTGATTTTCAAAATTATGAGTTTTTCCGAAAACCCTAAAAAATAGGGGCAGCAGGGCTACTTTTTTTTGGAAAAATTCAACATGTGGGTTTTATTGAAAAAGTTGTGCTAATCATACCCAGTTGGCTAGAGTTGTGATTATTTGTCATTTTCTTGGACATGCAAGAATTTTGGACATAAATAGAGGAAGTAGACAAAAGCTGGATTGGAAGTTATCAACTATCAATCTGGAAGAATTATGCCTTTTGATGCAAACTCTGATAAATAGTCCCTTTGTGCAACAGATCTTCAAAAATATGAAGAACGATGAAAACCCCTTTGCCAGATCTTCAAAAATGTTGGAGAAGAAAAATATTTGTTCTTGAGATCCTCAACCTGCAAAGAAATAATGAAGAATGGATACCTAGATGCTTTGATATGTCAATTTGGAGTTGCAAGTATCAATTGGGAATTCAACTCATGATTGAGCCTGATTTGGAGCTCAAAAAGGTGATTTCCAGGGTAAGTGCACCAAGATGGTTCCCAAAAAGGGGACTTAAGTGGACAACTTTTTTCTAAAATCAGGAAATACTGACCTTGGATGTGAAATTGAGGATACTTAGACTCAAAATTTTTGAGATGGAACAAAAAGAAGGATTCAAGTTCTCTGAGTCTACTTTCTAAACTACTAATTTATTTTGAAAATGGTTGAGATTATGGGGTTCAAACGAGGGATGTACACAAATTGGTGTTGCTTTTGTCAGAAAAACATAACATAACAACTCTTGTACGACCCTCGTACGGTGAACTTTTTTTTAGTATTTTTAAAATCGCAATGGTCAGAAGTTAGCTAACAGTATGTAGTTAATGCATGATTTTTCTGATAATTTTTTAATGAATATTTAATTTTTTATTAATTTGCGAAGTGGACATATCTTGAAAATAGAATTTTGGCCATGCTACCCCTATAAATTTTGGAAACTAATTGATTTTTTTTTTTTTTAATTTTTTAATTTTGTAGAATGGAGTCTAGTTTCTAAAAATGTATATTATTTGAAAAATTGATGAATGATTAATTTATAACGAAAAAAATACCAAACACTGCTTTTTGGCAAAAAAAAGAGATACAGACAAAATAAATTATGGATGAAAGACTTAACATTTTTAGAAAGTGAAAAAAATTACATCGTTGGATAGTTAAGAGATAACCCAACATTACCCATGTGCTCGATTTTTTCGATATTGAACCATGTGCAGTCCTGACGGTGAGCACGAACTCGATTATGAGAAATATGGTGGATTTTTTAAAAACACATCTCTGGTCATTGGGAATACACTCCAAGCCATTGGGTTGGAATTCCAAGGCAAGTACCAAGCTTAAAGTTCGGTAATTCCCAAAGAAAAATATCATGCGAGCGCGTTATATCTCACTTTTAACATGGTTTTTTCTTCTGCGGGGAACATGTCTACTAGCACATAACGCGCTCGCGTTATGTCTTACTTTATGTTAAACGCTAATATATTAATGTATGTTGATATATTTTTACGTACATGCATGTATGTATGCTTGTATGGATGTAATATTATATGTACATATGTATTATGCTTTTATGTATGCATTTATGTATGTCTTTAGACGAAAGAATTTAGAGAGAGTCGAGAGAGATGGAGAGGGGGTTGAAGTGAGAGTTTAAGAGAGAGGGAGTGGGAGAGAAGGGGTTGGATTGAGGGGGACTTAGCTAGTTAGGGTGGGAGGGATAGAGGGAGGGAGAGAGAGAGAGGGGGGTGGGAGAAATAGAATTGAGGAAGAGGGAGAGAGAGAGAGGGGGGTGAGAGAGAGA
>CM021107.1:444986117-445007918 GCA_007115665.2 Sequoiadendron giganteum | reverse complement strand
CCCTCTCTCCCTCTCTATCTCTCACTCTCCTCCTCTCTCCCTCCCACTCTCTCTTTCTCCCCCTCTCCCCCTCTCCCTCCATCTCTCCCTCTTTCTCTCCCACCTTTTCTTTCTCCCCCTTCCCCTCTCCCTCCCTCTCTCTATCTTTCTCTACCACTCCCTCTCCCTCCCTCTCTCCCTTTTTCTCTCACACTCTCTCTTTATCACACTCTCACCCTCTCTCCATCCCTATCTATCTCCATGTCTCCCACTTTCTATTTATAACCCTCTCCCTCTCCCTCCCTCTCTCTCTCCCACTCTCCCTCTCTCTCTCTCTCTCACATACACACACACACTCACCTCTATTTCCTCTACTATAAGGGTGCAGGGTACATATATAGAATTAGGATAGAGGGTAAAGACAAAGAGGGAGAAAAGAGAAAACCATATTTCACATAACACGCTCGCGTTATAACGCGAGCACATTGTTTACTCCACTAAAACGGTAAAAAACTCTATATACCCGCGATTTCAAGGCCCATAGTCTGCATATTCCCCTGGTTCTGCATGTGCTCCGACAAAAAGTATCTTTTTGATGATGTTGTGAAGTGTGCAAGCATGTTTTTCACATTCCATCACCTTTTCCATGGTCTTTCTATCACCTTTGCATGAAATAGAAAAGTTTCCACGTTGAAAGACATATATTATCAATTGGATTTTGAATTCCATTGAAAACTGATAGACAATTGAAGTTTGGAGGGGAACAAGCTTTTGAAAAAGTCAAATTGTTGTGGAGTTTGAAGAAAGAAGAAGCTAAGGCTGCATAATTGGGTTGAACTCTTCCATTTGAAAGTCTGGTTTTTTAGGTATGTGAAGTCTTTACACATTTTCTTTCATTCTATTATGGCTTGCTTTCATTTTTGTTTGTCATTATAACCTTAGGTTGTCAATGCACATTTTAAATTACCATTATGTACACAATTATATACACTTTCCAATTACCATTTTAAACTTGATGCAGAGCATCTACCAGGATAAAGTTGATTGTAACATAGCATAAAGTTGATTAGAAACTCTTTGTCAGACTCAAAAAAATAGATCAACCTTCAAAACACCTTGAAAATCTTAAAAATAACTGATTACAATCAACTAGGTTCCTCAAAACATCAACCAATGATTATGTCATTCACAAGTTGTCCTAAATCTTCCATAATGGCACCATTGTTTACAAACACAAACTATAATTCTTAAGGCACAACCAAACCATCATTTGCCTAATAAATCTTTGTTTGAGTTAGTACAACAAAAATGAAACCTTTCAGAAGTCTTCCCTTACACACAATCTTAGTTCCTTTGTTCACTTTCCACATTACTAGTAGCCAACCATCTACAAACTGTCACATGTATCCCCCAAACCATGCACACACTTCAGACTGTGATACTCATTTTTGATGCAAAGTTAGAGGACCCAAAACCATTGAATATGTCAACTTGCCTTCAAGAGGCATCTAACAAGATTACAAATGCCTAATGGACCAATCCCAACACTCCTCCAAGCTGGACAACAAACATAAACACTATTTCCCACATTTCAACCTTGGAATCTAGTTATTATGCAAAACCAGTTTTGGGCCCTTAACTCCAAAACTTTCCAAAACACTAGGAAAATAAAAGAATTATTCTAGCACCCATTTTAGAGTTTCAAGACATACCTTAACCCATGACATCACTCCTTTGGGACAACTTTAAGAAAACTGACCTTTTCACTATTTTAGGCCTCCAAGTAGGCCAATTTTACAAAGGAACTACCCTTAGATCCTCACACCAGACTTCCGAACCCAAAAAAAGTCTTTAATTAGGTCTCAAAACAATATATTTTGTAGGTCTTAGGACCTTACCCGCTCAACTAGGCTTCCAATACAAAAACCCCCATTTTTTAATGCAAAGAGGGAGGGTTTATAGAAACTCCTATACCCGGGCCTTCCCAGACCATTCCAAAGCATCAAACATCTTCAAAATACCCTAAAAAAGGTCAAAATTTCATTACATAGACCACTCCTTCAACACTTTTTCAAAATCACTCCTTGGTTCCTCAAATTCTCATGGAAAAGTGCTTGTTTCAGCCTAAGAACCCCATCCTATTGTCATGAGATTCATTCCAAGGCATGTTCAACAATAAAAGACCCTAATATAACAATTTACATGCCATCCCACTGAGAAACAAGTCATAACGGTAAAAAAGATGGTCATTTCATAATTAAATCCTACTCAAACCCTTGACTGGCTTGAAATGAGCAATTTCATAAAATTGTCAATTCCTCCCTTCAAACGTACTGTTAAGCCCTCAGAATTGATGCATTAGAGATTTAAGAAATGTGCCTACAATATTATATTAGTTTCTATCAAGGGGAGGTTGTATAGATTCGTACAAGTGCAGGAAAGTGCAAAAAAACCAGTGAATTTCTGGAAAACAACATTTTTTTAATCAAAAGAATGGATTTCAAAATGAACAAAAATCCTCCCTTCGAGCCAATGGAGGTTTTTTAATCCTTTTTCAATGAAAACCAACTCCCCCCAATTCCTATAACTAACAAACAACCACCTTTGAAAGCTCATATAACTGGTACATGGAAAATGTATTTAATGACCCTCTTACAACATGAAGATACCCAAAATTGAATCAAATTTCAAAATGGAAGCATAGATTATCAAGGTGCTCCTACAACAAAAACTTATCAAACACTCACAATGCCATTAAACTCATTAGTTTCATTATCACCATCATGGTTATTCACTTTTAGTTAGAAATGTGCTTTGGCCAGCCTAGTGCTTCCATAGTTTGTAAACATTTGTCTACATGCTAGGTTAACTTTTGTACACGATGATTGTAAGTATTATTTAAATGAAGCCTTCAATGACATATATTTTTCAATTAACTTGAATATATACATTTTTTAGGAACTAATATTCATCTCATTACCATGGTACAGATAAAATTACCTGCCATGCCAAAGAAAAAGACAAAGAGGAAACTAACAGACGAAGAGAAGGAAACCTTGAAAGAAAAGGAGAGAGTTCGGGTGGCGTTATATCGTGAGAAAAAGAAATTGGAAACGATTGATGAAAACAACCCAATTGTAGAGGAACCTCAACCGTCAAAAAGAGAATGGGAATTGGCAACACAACAGGCACGAATGCGAAAGCATCGTCGTAAGACAGATTCAGATACTGTAGTTGGAGACACACCCTCTACGACAAGTGAATATGAAGGGACACCATTAAGCACAAGCGAATATGGAGGGACACCAACTAGCACAAGTGAATATGGACGAACACCATCGACTACAAGTGAATATGGAGGGACACCATGTACCGCAAGTGAATATTGTTGGACACCATCCAACACATCTCAAGTTGAGAGTACATCATCACTCGGAATTGACAAAGAAGGTATGCCATCATCCCCATGTGAACCTCAAGGTATGTCTTCTTCTCCACCCTCGATCGAAGGTATGCAATCTAGCCCACCTCAATTAAATATTGATGAAATTCGTAATGTTGAGATGTATGTACCTAGGAGAACATCACCTAGAATTTTGCGTAGAAAGCCAAAGTATTTGATTAATATTGATGATGAGATTTTGCAGTACATGGAAGGTAAGATTTCAACACGCACTTGTAAAAGATATGCTAATAAGATTTGGGAAAGATTCTTGAAAGGCTAAATGAGACTGCAAGATGTCAACTATTTGTTGAAATGATGTTGGGTGTAAAGTATAGGAACATCATGAAGACTCTTGGGTTGAGAGCATCGAATGCATCGAGTGAAGACACTATTGTGAATAATCTAATGGATGCTTATGAGAGTGTGGGTAAGACCTCATGCTCAAAGGATAGTAATGTCACCCGACGTGTCATTACATCGACTTTGGTAAGCTGTCAAACAAAGAGAGCTCATCTAATTAAAAAGACTAGTGAAAAAATGGGAATTAGTAGAAAAACTTTATCAAGAGCCATTCAAAGGTGGCAAAGAATTGAGGGCAATGATACAAATGAATTATGGGCATTCTCGGGGAGACTTTCACAGAAAGATAAAGAAGTTGTCGAAGCCTTGAGAACACTAATTGAAGAGTATTGGAAGAATAACACAAGGCCATCTCCGAATCAAAGGGATGTGGTAAGAAGGAGAATCGGTAGTCGGAATCGTGAGCCACATCCAAAGCATTTTTTGGATATGACTCAAACCCAATTTTTTCAAAAATTTGAAAATGATTATCCTTAAATTAGTATTTCTCAAAGATTTTTTGAACTGCTTAAACCTTTTTATGTCAAGATAAATCACACACGCACTACTTGTTGTTGTAGACTACATATTGAATTTTCTAACCATTATGATGTTTATCGTTCTATATGTTTAGATTTGCATACTAACGATGTTTTGCAGGATTGTGGCATAGAAGCCACACCAAAATATTCCAGAGAGTTCTTATCAAAAAATTTATGCGAAATAGAGGATGGCCAGATATTCTATAGGACAACATGCTTGGATGGTTCATGTGAGCGTTGCGGTGGCTTCCAGTGTATGCTAGTATGTCAACATATGGAAAGCACAGATGAGTTGGGACAAAAACTAGTAGAGTTCGGGAAGTATAAAACAATGGCATATGCTACAAAAGATGGATCTCAAGCAAAAAGGTGTGATTTGGTTATTGAGAAGATTCTAGTGTACAAATTTATGACCACATTTCGTGACAATATGTTGTCTGAGTATGCAATTCATACCCATAGAGCCCGATGGTTGGACACGCAGCTCAAGCTATGCAAGGACACCTTTCCAATTGGAAGCATAGTATTCGTGGTTGAATTTGTAGAGAACTAAACTCTACAACCACAACATGAGGTGCAATCATAGTATTACAACTTCACACAAGTTTCAATATTTGTGCACATAACATTCATTCATGCATATGATAGTACAGATGAGGAAAGGAAGGTATTGAGGGAGTACCACTTTTACATTAGTGATGATCTCACAAATTCTCCAGAGTTCGTGCAAGGTTGCTTCCAGATGTTCTACAATGGTTTGGCTCAGAGGGGCATAGAATACGATCAACATATAATATGGTCTGATAATTGTGCAGCACAGTTCAAGAACTCACGCATGTTCTATTGGTTGTGCAAGATGCATGTCATTACAGGTGTTCAACATATGTGGAACTTTTGTGAGGCCGAACATGGAAAGGGGGAGCATGATGGTGTAGAAGCATGCGTGAAAAGAGCATTAGCACGAGAAGAGTTAAAGTATAAAGATAGTGCAAAGTTGACAGATGCAAAATCAATCGTCGAGTGGTGTAATCCTTTGATGGGTCCAGGTAACGAAGGTACGTCTTCAATTCGTAGATTTTTTTGGTTGATGGATGATACTAACATTGCACCATATGAATACTGTTGTACACTAACAGGATCGAGTGAGGTACACTCTTTCCTTAGCTCAAATGTAGGTTCATGGAGTATTGATACACGAAAGATGGCATGCTTTTGTTCTTCATGAACAATGCAAGACTGGAATGATTGTGAGTCAGGGGAGTGGGTTGACAAATGGTTCACAAGTTATCTTAGCCCACTTCACATGTATCGCCCTCCGACAGAATTGGAACTAACACAGATAGAATCATCGGTCGACTTTGACCACATATCAGATCTAGTTCAACTAGTTGATATATATCTACTTGCTTAGTTGTTTAAATTCCATATTGTTATCTTACTTTGCAGTGTATTCGTAATGTTGACTAAGGCTGTAGAGATATTTTGCACATATCAATGTAGGGCATGTTTATGCAGTTATTGCAGATGAAGACAATGAAGAGGGAACAAACTATTACTTGTGTCATTGTGTTGAGACCAAAAAGAAATTGGAGGCCCCAGTTATAGATGGAGAAAACATCAAATACCCTACAGGCTCAGTTGTGGTTACTGGAACATGGCTTAGAAGGTACCCACATTCAAGTGTTAAACATTGGCTATTTCAGGACTTTGACATGCATTGTAAGATTCTTCATTACTCGAACCTTGTCGTGGCATCCAATGTTCATTTGACCAAATATTGGGGTAGACCTTTGAACAAGACGTTATGGAAGGTCCGCGAGTCTGACCATGAGGCAATACTTGACACAATAAAGAGTAGAGCAGACCCGGATGGTTCATTGGATTAATTTGTAAGTATATGCACATTAGTTCTTATTAATTTATACTTGTATGCACATTAATTTGTTTGATGCCAATGCTATCATCTTCTTTTATAGTGATTGGCGTCCCTTGCAAAAAATGCAGATATATGAGCCATCCAAGAGAATGTCAGCCATAAAAGCAATGCAACATCCTTATTTTGATGCCTGCATGCAACATCTGTAAGTGCCTTCCACCTATTTTTATTTCATTTCCATTTTCGATGCTCTTTCTTTTTCTCTTTTACTTTGCGTATTTGTAAGTAAACTACTAAAAATTGATTGATCTTTCGTTGTAGAAAATGTTGATTTAAGAGCCATCAAAGAGAATCTAAGCCAAAAAAGCAATGCAACATCCTTATTTTGATGATCTTGACAAATCTCAATATTGATTTCAAGTGATTATAAAAGAGCGTGTGAAGCTTAGCGAAGGAATGTCAAGTTACTCATTTGAAGTTAACCTCATAATGAGCACCTATGATGTAGACATTTAAAGAGAATCTCGAATGTATGAGTGACATTGTAAAAGATCTGTGAGAACGAAGTGCCTGAGGCATTGTAATAAGATTTAATTACATAATGAGATATACTCAAATATTGTACGGTTTGAGTTCATGTTTGGTGTAATGCACCTTGTTCTGTAAATGTGTTGAATAGGAAAATTTGCAAACTTTGAATTTTGAAATGTAAACAATGTGAAAAAGGTCATATAAAGGTCATGTAAACAATTTGCAACTTTTTTTCTGCAACTCGTGTGATGAAGCAGACTGTTTCATCACGTCTGAATAGGTATGTTTACGCTAGGCATGGTCCTCTTTCGCACCGAAACACGTGGAATCACTTTGAGCTATGTTCCACCGGATCGATCCCTGAAGGGTGCAAAGTGCAAAATCGCTGCAAACTTCAACATGCTATTACTTGGATACCATTACACTTAGAAACTTCTCGTCTAATCCTACAGGATCATGTTGAGTCCCTCTACAAAAACCTCTCTCAGTTTTGGCTATCTCGGAGTGGTTTTCCCATGGTGGCGGATTTTCACTTGATGGAAAAAACATCAAATGCAAGCAGTGCAAAGTTGCAAAGTGGTGCAACTTTCGTTCTGCAACTCGTGTGACCAGACTAATAGTTCCAACGTGTCTGAATAGGTATTTTTATGCTATGCATGGTATTGTTTCACACCAAAACATGTGGAATTGCTTCGAGCTATGTTCCATCGGATCGATCCCTAAAGAGTCCAAAGTGCAAAATGGCTGCAAACTTCAGCATCCTATTACTTGGATACCGTTACACTTAGAAACTTCTCGTCTGATCCTACAAGATTGCATTGAGTCCCTCTACAAAAACCTCTCTCGGTTTTGGTTATCTCGGAGTGGTTTTCCCATGGCGGTGGATTTTCACTTGATGGAAAAAGCATCAAATGCAAGCAGTGCAAAGTTGCAAAGTGGTGCAACTTTCGTTCTGCAACTCGTGTGACCAAACTAACTATTCCAATGCGTCTGAATTGGTATGTTTATGCTAGGAATGATTTTTTTTTGCACCGAAACACGTGGAATCGCTCTGAGCTACGTTCCACTGGATCGATCCTTGAAGGGTCTAAAGTGCAAAATGGCTACAAACTTCAGCATGCTATTACTTGGATACCGTTACACTTAGAAACTTCTCATCTGATCCTATAGGAAGGCGTTGGGCCCCTCTAGAAAAACCTCTCTCGGTTTTGTCTATCTTAGAGTGGTTTTCTCATGACGGTGGATTTTCACTTGATGGAAAAAGTGTCAAATTCAAGTTGTGCAAAGTTGCAAAGTGGTGCAACTTTCGCTCTGCAACTTGTATGATCAAACTAACTATTCCAACATGTCCAAATAGGTATGTTTATGCTAGGCATGGTATTTCTTTTCACTGAAACATGTGGAATCGCTCTGAGCTACGTTCCACTGGATCAATCCCTGAAGGGTCCAAAGCACAAAATGGCTGCAAACTTTAGCATGCTATTACTTGGATACCGTTACACTTAGAAAATTCTCATCTAATCCTACAAGAAGGCGTCGAGCCCCTCTAGAAAAACCTCTCTCATTTTTGGCTATCTTGGAGTGGTTTTCTCATGGCGGCGGATTTTCACTTGGTGGAAAAAGTGTCAAATTCAAGTTGTGTAAAGTTGCAAAGTGGTGCAACTTTCGCTCTGCAACTCATATGACCAAACTAACTATTCCAATGCATCTGAATAGGTATTTTTATTCTAGGCATGGTCTTGTTTTGTACCAAAACACGTGGAATCGCTCTAAGCTACATTCCATCGGATCGATCCCTTAAGGGTCCAAAGTGCAAAATGGCTGCAATTTTCAGCATGCTATTACTTGGATATCGTGATGCTTAGAAACTTCTCATCTAATCCTATAGGATCACGCTGAGCCCCTCTAAAAAAACCTCTCTCGATTTTGGCTATCTCATAGTGGTTTTTCCATGGTGGCAGATTTTCACTTGATGGAAAAAGCATCAAATGCAAGCAGTGCAAAGTTGCAAAGTGGTGCAACTTGTGTCACCAAGCGGACTGTTCCAACACATCCAAATAGGTATGTTTACGCTATGTATGGTCCTCTTTCATGCCAAAACACATGGAATCACTCTTAGCTATGTTCCACCGGATTGATCCCTTAGGTTAGAGGAATCTAAAGTTGCAAATTTGTAAGTTGGTTAAAGCAACAAATTTTAAATGCAATGGTTACTTGTTTTGAAAGTTAGTTTTTAGTTAGTTGAGGGCGTGGATTAGTTAGACAAGTGTGTAAAACACTATGTAAATCCTTGAGAGGCTCGAATGGAGGTTGTTGATGAACTTTTGGAGAAGATAAGATAAGAATTATTCACACTGTTCTCTGTTTTTTAGATTTCTTATACAAACTTGTTGATCTCGTACTTCATACGACCTCCAGCTTCCTATACGGTCCCAAGGTTGACATGCACTGAAAGAGGGCTAAGTTCACAAGAACCCATCTCTCATGATAATGAATGGCCCACTTAGCACTCATTGCATGTAGGTGATGCTCACAGAGGTGAGGCACTACGCCTTCCTAGGAGGTCACCCATCCCAGTACTACTCTAGCTCAAGCGCTTAACCATGAGCTCAAGTCATTATAGTGGTATTAGAGTGAATGAACCTGCTAGCCTTTGGGTATTGCAACAAATAGACTTTCCATTAGAAGCATGGCAACCGATGATAGTGGTTGGCATTACTCAAGAAGGATGAACATCTTAAAGACATTTGCGAAAATCGGGACAAGTAACCTTCTTGTGGACTTAGGGTTGCAATATTTGATCTACAACATGTTCCACCATTTCTTCAGTAGGATCAAGAACACACATAATGAAGGTATGTTTACAACCATGAAATATTATGGTTCGAACTATCCAGAAGAGTGATGTTTTATCTCGACCACCCATATCTATACCATGGTTTGTTTGGAAACAAGGATGTCTTCTCTCTTCATCGACATATACATTATTCCTCGATGTGTTCACACTAGTGTTACAAGACTTGGACTCGCCTCAAACTTGACAAGCCAATTTTTGACTTGGACTCGGGCTCGGAGCCCAAACTCAACAAATAGAAAAACCTAAGAAATTCAAAGATTTTTAAGGATTTAAAACTTGTTTCATGCACCCTTTAATAAATAAACCTTAAAGACACAATAACATCATCAAATAGAAATTACTATGATTCCATACACAAACATACATCAATCACATAAGTATAAGCATCGATAAAAGATATTTGTATTAATATAGAAATTACCTTGAATACACGTAACTCATAACTATTGAACCATCAATTTAGAATGCAAATATGGATAGGCATCGATAAAATATATTTGTGTTAACCAAATAGCCATGTAGGCATACATCAATTTATGTCGATATAAGTATGAAATATATGTACAAAATAGCCATATAGGCTTACAAGAATGCCATATAGGTATATAATGTCAAATATGTCCAATAAAAAATATGTACAAAATTGCCATGTAGGCATACAACAAAGGACTTTGGAATCAAAATTCATTGCTCTCCATGCCCTGGAAATAAAATCTTTCCCTTTCCTTTTCACTCGGATGGCGATAGGTCTGTCACTCATTTTTCCTGCACTTGTGGAGTGCTCCTGCTACTCCTCCTAGGGTTTAGTTCATGGTGAAGTTTTAACTGTTACAATAAGAAGTAAAGACATGAATATATAGAAATTACATTATAAAAAATGATATATTTGAAAAAATAATCACTTACAGCCATCTCATGATCTCTCTCCATGAGGGAAATATCCTCACGCCCATGCTCAGGCATGCTCAAGCCTTGTATAAACCATACAAATAGAAATTAAACTATGTGAATCAATAATGGTTTGATTTTTCACTAACTAACATCTATAACAACAAATGTAAATTGAAATTTACTAATTTGCCACATACCTCTTCTATCAGAGTCATCGAGGATTGCATAGCAGATGTTACACCAATATCCATTGCCCTCATCACATTCGGAGGTGTATCGTCTCGCAACAACTGAAAAAAAACAACAAAATATTCAATGTAATCAACGATGTGCATATAAACTACACAAATCTATTAAGTACTTGATTCATTAGTTAAGCTCTTTATTCTATTACCTGCATGAAGGTTTGAGTAAATCCACCACCACTGGGAGGTGTTCCATCAAAACCTCCAATATTAGTCTGTTCAATATCCAAAATCGCATATTAAATTACCATTCATAAAACAATGCTATTAACATGCAATAAATTTATAATTTTTTACTAGTTACATACCCTAGCAATAGGTGTACTGCAGAAATAGGTTGGTGGGGGGCCGGTGTATCTAGTCTCAACACTATGACCCTGCAATTTTATTAAAATCATAAAACATTTTTAGTTAATCTTGCATTTCAAAATCAAATTTAATAAATTAAATTCAATGAACACATGCACTAACTTTTACTTGAGTGTCAATGCCATATGCCTCATGCAAAATGTCAGCTGCCATCTCCATCTCCATAGCTGTAGATGGATCTTGCGTACCAGTCTCCTGAGTGTTGGTGGGGTCATATGAACAAGTAGCCCTGCAAGATTGACACACATGTGTTCAAAGGCCACCACTCGAAGACTCCCCTAGATGGTGCTGCAGAATAGGGCTAGTATGATGGATGACACTCTGGGTCAATGTGTTGATTGCCTACAATGTCTCTACATCAGCACTTTCCTTTGCAACGGAAGGCATAACAGCGTGCTCATGAGGTGGCTTAGTGAGAGCTCATCTACCCTGCCACGTAGGATCCAACTATGCACCAGGTCTATCCTGAGCTAACCCCCCACCTCTCCCCTGGAAATCCCTCATATCAAAATAATTTGGGATTTTGTTCAATATGAACTCACTGTATAGTTTCCTAAGGAAATATTGTGGGACCTCACAATTGTTGCACAGTGGGTAATCGAAGACCATGTACCACCTATCATAAAATCGGTCCTTCATCTATTGGTGGTGGCACCAATGGATAGGAAACCTCTTCGCATTGAGGGTAAGATTTTGATTTGTGCATGGGTCGGTGAATAATGAGCACAAATCACCTTTTGTAATTTTTAAATCTTTCATATCCTTGTATGATAGTTTATTTGCATAATAGTCCTTAGTCGCCTGCCTCCTATCTCCCCATCCAATTATCTGTTTGCTAGTTCAATCTATGTTTGTTAACATATCTTTCAATGAATTTTCTAGGGTAATTCTTTTTGTGGTTGAACCAATTGGATCACTCAACCTATTGATCAAATCCTCAATTTGTTTTTTGTTGTTCTCAATTTCATTCATTAAATTTTGTTGAGTGCTAGGAGGGGGTTGAGATATTGGTGGAGGAGGTTGATGTTGTGGTTGATTTTGAGCTTGAGGATTTGGTTGGTCTTCCTATTGACGATTTTGAGGGTTTCCAGGTTGATTTGCATCTCCTAAAAATTCAAACAAATAGATATCAAATTCAACCTAAAACTAACAAATTCAACCTAAAACTAACAGATTCAAAACAAAAACCATAGAATCCTTACCTCTCACACCACCTCCTTGTCGTGGCACCATCATTGTGAAGCAATATGGTTTGTTGGTGAAGAAATCCTCCTCCTAGAACGCGAGCATGATACTGTAGGTTTTTTGGCCGCGGGTGCAACAAAAAAACCAATGGAAATGCAAATGAGAGATTTGCATTTGTTTTTTTGCTTTAACAGTCAATAACGTGAGCGTGTTATAATGCGCTCGCGTTATCTTTTTGTAGTTGTGGCCGTTGACCTTGCCTAGGTTTCACGAAAACCATAACGCGGACGCGTTATAACGCGCTCGCGTTATGGTTTACAACTTTTTTTTTTAAGGGTGTCCACGGAATTGCTACCCATTTCCATGCACCTGCCCTCCACTGATTATGGAATGTTTGGCCTCTTTTTGCCTCCAAAATTTGTTAACTCAAGTCAACATTTGCTTTTGAATTTCTTAAGCGTCCCTTTTCAATTTTTGATCATTCTTCCAGGCTGAAGTGCCTCCATTTGATCTTTGATCCCGATTGCTCAGTTGATCTTCAGTAGTTGTTGATGGATTCATTGTCGAGATGGGGTCAGCTTGATGAGATATGTCTGGGAGAGATTAACTCATAAAATTGAGTTTGGACCTCTAGAATGAAGGGCTTCTTTCTTCAAGAGGGGTGCTTTTAGCTATGCCTTAGTCAATTTTCATTGATTGTTCTTCATTTTGGCCTTTTCAGACCCTTTGTGCTTTGATCTGACGTTCTTGTTGATTGATGAGGTAGATGACTCTGCTTGATGATGTATGGGGTAGCTAGCTCAGGCCTAGTCAAGATGACTAACTTCTCAGTTGCTAACAGTGATTTCAGGTCCTTCAAACCCAAGGGCGCCCCTGGCTAGCAGGGGCGCCTTTGACCTTTTTGACTGATTTTATCTATGTTGGAACTATCTACTTTGATCTTCGTCATTAGATGATTCAGTAATAAGATTATTTCGATGTCAGTCTCATTTTCGAGATTCGTCGAAGTTGAGAAGATCATTTTGGAGGTTAGTGATCAATCAGACTGCATTTACTCCTCCAAAAGGAAGGGCGCCTTTCTCCAAGAGGGGCATTTTTCCTATGTCCTTAGCCAATTTCTAGCTTGTCCTTTCAGTCTCCAGTTATAGCTTTTTCTAATTGATCTCAACATGTGATCATTTGGCGTGTCTAGTGAACTTGTTGTCAGATCGATCACGTAGGTGGGAGGAAGCTACAAAGATGTCATGTATTAAAGAAGTTGCTGATAGATTCATCTGATACCTTGAACTAAGGGGAACCCCTAGCCAGCAAGGGAGCTTTTAGCTTGAGGCTCTTTGATTTGGCATCTTCATTATTTATAGATTCTCCATACTTCGTTGACGATTGGCCAATGATCCCTGAATCAGGTGATCTTGTTGATTGTTTTGTTGTCGGGCCAACACGAAAGTGAATAGGAGGACTAATCTGAAGATGTCAAATGATTACATTTTCCCTTTGAGATCCAAGGGCACCTTTTTTCAAGAGGGCCACCTTTTTCAACTATAGATTGTGTTTTGCCTTGGTAGAAAAACGTCCATCTTCTAGAGAGCCAAATTTTGGCCTTTTTCATTTTGAGAATCTCCTTCATTGAACAACATCATTTTCATCCTTTTCTGCCATAGCTTGTTCGTTGGAGTTCTTGAGTTTTAGCTTTCAGCACCTAGTACTGGTCAATCTGCCATTAATGGTTGTAGAGCTCCTAACTTTATTCCTGAAAAATAGAAATAGACCCACCAAAGTAAAACATATCTTTTGATGATTCTGACTTGATCAGTGTGATCGTGAAGTTGAATGATCCTATCAAAATCATTTTCAATTATTTATGGGAAGGTCCTATTTTTTAAGGTTTCCTTAAAAATAGGGGTATGAAACCCTAATTTTTAGTTTTTTAAAATTTTGACCATAGGTTCCTTGATAGAAACCCACAAAGACCTTATGCTTTTTTGGACCTAAAATAGACTTTTGACAACATTTTTACATGATTTAGCTCAATTTAAGTAGAATGCCAAAATAATTATTTTGGGTACAACAAGGTATAAGGTAGAAGGTTTAAGGGTTTAGGGTTAAAGGGTTTAGGGTTCAGGGTTTAGGGTTGAGGTAGAGGGTCTAGGGTATAGGTTTCAGGGTATATGGTTGAAGGATTAGGTTGAGGGTCCAATGTAAAGGGTAGAGGGTGTTGGTGTTTTATTTTTCCAGCTAAGCTTTGAAACTCTCTAAGAGGTAGCCAACCTCTATGTTTAAGAATTCCACAGTTAGTGGCCAACTGACAAGATTCAATCAAAGACTGCAATCTCCTATACTTTTGGCTCTATAGGACCAAGGTGGGTCAACCTACACAATGTCTAAAACTTAATTCAACCATACACACTGACATTATTTTTTATAGCAAATAATTCCCAATTCAATTAAACCACAAAGAGCACTGACAACTTCAAACCTGGCTAAACTCTCAGTAGATCAATACTTACTCAACAATTGAGAGGCATAACACAACATTAAACCTTAATCGAACAACAGGGATTTAAAATGATTTTGCATTGTAATTTTTTTCTGAGATGCATAAAACTGAATAATAGATCAGTACCAATTCTGGGCCATGGAGTTAAACACATAAAATGAATTCATCAGCAAATAGACTTCAACCAGTGGATTTAAATTGCTAATTCTTTGCATCAACTTTTAGTGTCTTGCACCAAAATTCCCTCTCTTATTAGCAATCAAATTCTCCTTATCAAATCCCATATGCACACCTAAAATCACAATCACCTACTCAAATCATTTTAACCATTTCTTTGAAACAGAACAATGAACAAACAAAACAATCTCATGAAATTTGAGATGACAAAATCAAAGGTACTTTGTATTATTGAATTCATATGACTAAATGTGTATAAATATGGAGACAATCTGAAGATTTTCATGAATGGGAAAACACCTTCATGATTTTATTTGCATAAACTGGTTGTATTTGCTCATGAAATCAGAAAATTACAACTTATAGACTTAAGAAATAACTTAGAAGTTTCAATTCTCTATCTACCCGGCCCCATAAAAAACTCAGAACCCAATCTCAAAACCCTTTACAAATGAGAGAAGAAGAAGATATATAGAACAAAATAAACCAAGAGCAGCCCTAAAATGCATCCACGGTTGACAACTGGCAGCTTCATCCTCTGTTAACCTACAAAAAAAAAATCCTCTCTCTTCTCTCCTCCAACAAACTTTGCCTCCAATTCTTCCTTTTCCTCAAGTTGTTTTGTAACTGAAAATTTGCCCATGTGGAAAGTTTCAACATTCACCCAGTTGCTGGAAAATACCTATGTGCCCATGATAATTTCACATTTACTCTTCATTGCCAATTATTCCTATGAATAATGCATTCACTTTATTTGGCACTTTAAATATTTTCTTTTCTGAAAAAAGATTTAGATCATTGAGTAACAAATTTTACTCATAGTCATAAGTTTCACTCCAGCATTAATATATTTTCCCTCAACAAATAAACTCTAGTGAATACTTTATTCACTTTCTTAGATTATCCTTGTGCCAAGTAAAATATTTGACTCATCTTATTTCCAACACAAAACATCATACGTGTACTTAATGTTTTAAATTTTCATTTAAAACATTCCCTGTTTTTACTTTGCAGCAATATATAAAAAAAAATTACCTTTTACATTCCACTATCCTCCAGTAAAGAGAATATTTTACAAACATTATTGTGCATTCTCCATGAATATTTTACTCAACTCATGGAATTCCCCTTATTCATGTGCCATTAAAATATTTTTCTTTTGATATTCAATTTCACTTTATTAAAGTGAAAGTCTTTTGTAAAAAACTTATCATGGGCAAATGAAAAATTCACTTCCCTGAGCCCACCACAAACTTCTTTCAATTACCCCGTACACATCTCTTGATATTAAGTGAAGGTTTTGACTTTGAAATATTTTTATTTTATAAAACTAATGGAGACTCATTAAAAATGAAAGCATCGGGCAAGTTTTTGATGGGACCACCATTGTCACGTGGCACAAATTCGTGAACCTCGTAGCAATTCTCATGACGTCATCCTTTCCTTTGTGAGGCTTGCGATTGATGGCTGAGATCTCACCTAAGTTGTCCATCTCCCTCGACCGTTGATCTCCCTCTGTTTTCCCTAAATTTCTTCCTTTCATCTGCTCGACAGCATTCTGCAAAATCTCTTCAGCAAGTTTCTATGGCGGAACAACCCAGCCATTGCTCCTCCTTCTAGTGTGTGGGATTCTATGGTGTTCCCCTCTTCAAGCTTCAATGGATGTCTCTAACCTGTTCTAAGGCTCTCGCATTATGTTGCAAATTGCAGTTGCTTGAGATCACATAAAATGGGTAGAAATTATGTAGTCATGCTCCCCATGAGACCACATTTGAATCCTTCATAAGCCCTTGCCGCATGCGCCATCTTCCTGAAACTATTTGCATTTTCTTAAAATTTTCCAAAGTCTTATCAATAAACCATTTGTGCGGCATTCATGGCCTCCCATGTTGGCGCGGGTTTCTCTTCCATATGTTGGTCGCACTTTGGAAAAATGGCAGTATAGCTGCCAGTTGTATTTAACTTAAAAAATTTTGAGACCTTTTTTCAATCCACATTGTGCATAAGTTGCGCACAATCATGGTATCTTGTGAGACCAGATTCACTAAGGAATTTTTCCCAACTGGTCATATGTATGCTTCCACATCCCCTTCGGATACCTCCCCTCATCTGCTAGTCACGCCCTTCTGCTAATTGCATTTGCTAGAAATATTCTAAAGAATTTTCAACAATCTATTCTATGTGATGGTGCATCGCTTTGATAGCCTTCCATCCTTCTACTTCGATGAACCTCTATACCTTCAAATGTACTAGTGGTTGCGCATGCCCTGCTATTGACTTTTTCTTGAAAGTTGCTAGAGTCTTCTCAACAAACACATTATGTACATATCATGCATTCATGGTGTTCCATTGCATTCAACGCACTCCCTCTTCATTGTGTTGGTTGGTTCTATTTATTCTTCACTGATGACTTTTTCAATGCATCCATTAGTTCATAGGCTGCAGGAGTCATGGCGTCCCCTGTCCCCCTTTGTTCTCTTGCAGATGAAACACATTTCCTTGTTTTCAATGTTGAATTTGAATTTCTTCAACCTATCTAAGCACTTCATTCTCCAAACATGTGGACTAGCCCATGCAAAATGCACATATATTTCCCCTTTAGTATCATGCAGCTACTCATTTGATTCTTTACGCATAGTCCCAAACACAAAACTGTTTATAAATTTTGTGAGATATTGCATAGATCCCTTCTCAGATAGCATGATGATGACTTCAAATTGCAACATAACCCTTTTATTTTTTATGAAAACACTCTACAATATAAGGCTCGAGCCCTTTTAAGATGCCTTGACTTGTTCTTAAATTCCTCATGTTTCCCTGTAGATATCTGTTGTTGCAGAGAACTGGAGAACAACTTCTATCTCCAAGTGGAAATCATATACCTATTTGCATGTAATTTGCAAAAAATTTCTCTCTTTACATAGTTTATTAATCTGAAAATCACCAACCTTCTCAGATGGTAATTCATACCTTGATTCAAACTTCAAGACTTGAGCATATTTCTTTTCACATTTTCCATCAATTATTGAACCTTCTGGAGAAATATGTACAGTAGAACAATCTATAATTTTATCCCTTGTAGGAACTCTCTTTTGAGAGATCTGATTAATCCATGTAGAAGGACGCATGCCTCCAATGGCATCACAACATCCCCTACAATAGTAAGATGATCACATTTCACCTCATTGACAAGCATCCATCCTTACTAGCTATAATAAAATTTTGCAAAGCGATGAAGAGCAATAATGGTTGTTGTGGCATGCACCTTCATTTTGCATGGATACTTGATTACACATTTTCAAGTCATAAGATAAAGAGTGACTCCAGTGGAGGAGAATAATAGTGCTCATACAAAAAATATAATGACTATTACTTAGAAATGTGCTACTCAAAGGACCATAACATGAACCCTTAATCCTTGGAAATGTCTCTTTACCAATACTGGAACATAACCTCAAATTGTGTAAAACATGTCGGGTCCCCATGTGGACCTGGCTAAAAAAAATTTATTTTCAAACAAAAATAATCTTGAAATGTCCTACCACTACTCTTGAATGCATTTGAGGTGAAAAGATAAACTGGTTCGGCATTAGAATTTGGTTTGACATATTTGCACATTTGTCGAAACTGGCCAAGTAGGCTCTAGAAATGACTTTGAAAACCAGTCAAACGACCTCCTGGAGACATCAAAACTTACAAGAATATAGACGTTGGTCTAGAGAATGCAATGCAAAAAATGGATCAAAAAAATCAATCACGAGGTGAAATTTATTAACTGTCAAAGTTGATTACTCAAACTTTCTACAATAAACAGTTGTTCTGAACCAATTGAAACTGACCCCATTGTCATTTTGCAAAAATAGCAAATCAACTCCTGGCGAGCTTCCACTGGACATAGTAGATCATTTAGGTACCCTGAGCATGCATGCAAAAGGAATTTTCTTGAACCATCACTGATCAAAATATATTGATGCTCAAAGTTGACCTCTCATAAAGGCTTCTAAAGATGCAGGTGCAAAACAAGAGAAATTGCATTTGGTTTTGATCTACTAAAAATAGAAAATCAGATTATGAGACTTTGAAAACTGACATACAAGCTCATTTAGGTAGGGATAGTGTAGAACAACAATCATTTTCTCATGACGATCAACTGGTTGCAAAATCCAAGCTCAAATAGGAGGCTATTTTGCAAAACTATGTTTGCAAACAACAAGACAATGTTAAAACGCTCCAGCTTCGCTTTTCAAAACCCTGAAAAAACTCATTGTGGGAAGTTGAAAATTTACACATGCGTTCACATATGTCACAAGAGTGGGTCCACCAAGGAGTTTGGTTTTAAAATCAATAGGCTTGAAATTTTGACCCTCCAAAGTAGGTCATTTAGGCAGATTTGTCAGGTGCAGTTCTAAAAGTGCAGAGGCAATTTTTTTAAAATGGGCATCTCAAATTTGTAAAATTTGAGAGTGCCATCACATGGTATAGGGGTTGAGGGTTTAGGGTTTAAGGATCCAGGGTTGAGGGATTAAGGGTTGAGGGTTGAGAATTAAGGGTTGAGGGTTTAATGTATAGGGTAGAGGGTAGAGGATAGAGGGTTTAGGGTTTGAGGGTTGAGGGTTGTTGAGGGTTGAGGATTGAGGGTATAGGGTATAGGGTCAGTGGATTATGGTTGATGGTCCAATGTATAGGGTAGAGGGTATAGGGGTTGAGGTATTAGGGTTTAAGGGTTGAGGATTGAGGGTTTAAGGGTTGAGGGATCAAGGGTTGAGGGTTTAGGGATTAGGATAGAGATTTTTCTTGGATATAATGGTTTAAGGGTTGATGGATTAGGTTTGATGGATTAGGGTTTAGGTAGAGGGTATTGGGTTGAGGGTAGAGGGTTTAAGGGTTTAGGGTCTAAGGGTTGAGGGTTGAGGGTTGAGGGTTTAGGGTTTAGGGTTGAGTGTTTAAGGGTTTAAGGGTTGAGGGTTTAGGGTTGAGGGATTAGGTTAGAGAGGGAGGGATGGATGGATAGAGAGATGGAGGGAGAAGTGAGATAGAGAGAAGGAGAGAAGAAGAGGGAGGGACATAGATATATGAGGGTTGAGGATCCAATGTGTAGGCTAGAGGGTTGATAATATAGGGTATAGGGTTGATGACCTGTAAGGTTGAGGGATTAGGTATTGGGTTGAGGGTATAGCGTTGAGGGTTTAGGGTTGAGGGTACATATGGTTGAAGGATTGGGGTTGAGAGTCCAATATATATGGTATAGGGTATCGAGGTTGAGGGTTTAGGATTTGAGGGTTGAAGGTTGATGGATTAAGGGTTGAGGGTTGAGAATTGAGGGTTGAGGGTTTAATATATAGGGTAGAGGGTAGATGGTAGAGGGTTTAAGGGTTGACGGTTGAGGGTATAGGGTTGGTGGATTAGGTTTGAGGGCCCAATGTATAGGATAGAAGGTATAGGGGTTGAGGGATTAGGGTTTAAGCGTTGAGGGATTAAGGGTCAAGAGGGTTGAGTGATTAGGGTAGAGAGTTTACTAAGTGGGTTTAAGGGGTTAAGGGTTGAGGGATTACGGTTGAGGGTAGAGGGTAGAGGATTGAGGGTAGAGGGTAGAGGGTTTAAGGGTTTAGGGTTTAAGGGTTGAGGGTTTAGGGTTTAGGGTTTAGGGTTGAGGGTTTAAGGGTTTATGGGAATTGGGGGAGTGGGGGTGGGGGTTTAGGATTGAGGTTTAGGTTGAGGTGGGGATTGAGAGTAGGGTTGGGGGGATTATGGTTGAGGGTCCAATGTATAGGGTAGAGGGTATAGGGGTTGATGGATTAGGTTTTAATGGTTGAGGTATTAAGGGTCAAGAGGGTTGAGGGATTAGGGTAGAGATTTTACTAAGTGGATTTAATGGTTTAAGGGTTGATGGATTAGGGTTGAGGGTAGAGGGTAGAGGGTTTAAGGGTTTCTAGGGTTTCAGGTTGAGGATAGAGGATTGAGGTTATAGGGTTGGTGGATTAGGGTTGAGGTTCCAATGTATAGGGTAGAGGGTATAGGGGTTGAGGGATTAGGGTTTAAGGGTTGAGGGTTGAGGGTTGAGGGATTAAGGGTCAAGAGGGTTGAGGGATTAGGGTAGAGAGTTTACTAGGTGGGTTTAAGGGTTTAAGGGTTGAGGGATTAGAGTTGAAGGTTGAGGGTAGAGGATTGAGGGTAGAGGGTTTAAGGGTTGAGGGTTTAAGGGTTGAGGGTTTAAGGTTGAGGGTGGAGGGTTGAGGGTTGAGGGTATAGGGTTAGGAGATTAGGGTTGAGGGTCCAATGTATAGGGTAAAGGGTATAGGGGTTGAGGGATTAGGGTTTAAGGGTTGAGGGTTGAGGGATTAAGGGTGAAGAGGGTTGAGTGATTAGGGTAGAGAGTTTACTAAACTTGGGTTTAAGGGTTTAAGGGTTGAGGGTAGACGGTAGATGGTTTGGGGGTTTTGGGGTTTAAGGGTTGAGGGTTTAGGGTTTGGGGTTGAGGTGTTTGAGGGTTTTAGGGTTTAGGATTTAGGGTTTTCACGGGTTGCTTGGTATTAGGGTTTTCTGGGGTTGAGGGATTAGGGTTGAGGGTATAGGGTATTGGGTTGAGGGTATAGGGTAGAAGGTTTAAGGGTTTAGGGTTAAAGGGTTTAGGGTTTAGGGTTAAGGGTTGAGGGTAGAGGGTTTAGGGTATAGGTTTGAGGGTATATGTTTTAAGGATTAGGTTTGAGGGTATATGGTTGAAGGATTAAGTAGAGGGTAGAGGGATTAAGGGTTGTTGGTTGAGGGTAGAGGGTTTAGGGTTTAATGGTTTAGGGTCGAGGGTCTAGGGTAGAGGGTAGAGGGTAGAGGGTTGAGGGTTGAGGGTAGAGGGTAGAGGTTTTAAGGGTTT
>CM021107.1:444765877-444986097 GCA_007115665.2 Sequoiadendron giganteum | reverse complement strand
GTGGGTTTAAGGGTTGGGGATTAGGTTTGAGGTGAGGGTAGGATTGAGAGGCAAATGGTGGGGTTTAGGGTTTAGGGTTTAAAGGGTTGAGGGTTTAGGTGAGTGGGCGATTGAGGTATAAGTGTCTGGTTTGGGATTAGGGTTGAGGTCCAATGTATAGGGTAGAATTATAGGGTTGAGGATTAGGTTTTAAGGGTTGAGGGGATTAAGGGTCAACGGGTTGAGGATTAGGCTAAGAAGTTTACTAAGTGGAGTTTAAGGGTTTTAAGAGGTTGAGGTAGAGGAGTAAGAGGTAGAAATTAGAGGGTAGAGGGTTTAAGGGTTGAGGGTTGAGGGTTTAGGGTTTAGGGTTGAGTGTTTAAGGTTTTATAGGGTAGAGGGTAGAGGATTGAGAGTATAGGGTTGGGGGATTAGGGTTGAGGGTCCAATGTATAGGCTAGAGGGTATAGGGGTTGAGGGATTAAGGTTGAAGGGTTGAGGGTAGAGGATATAGGGTATAAGGGTTAAGGGTAGAGGGGAGAGGGGAGAGAGACAAAATGAGTGAGTGAGAGAGAGAGTTGAGAGAGGGAGATGGGGTAGGAGGGAGTGGGAGAGAGATAAAGGGTAAAGGATAGAGGGGAGAGAGATAGAATTAGGGTATATGGGTTGAGGGTATAAGGGTTAAGGGTGGAGGGTAGAGGGGAGAGAAAAATGAGTGAGTGAGAGAGAGAGAGAGTTGAGAGAGGGAGAGGGGGTAGGAGGAGAGAGAGAGAGAGGGAGGGAGGGAGTTGGAGATAGATAGATAGAGGGTAGAGGATAGAGGGTATAAGGGTAAATGGTAGAGGGTAAAGGGGAGAGATATAGAATTAGGGTATAGAGGGTATAGACAAAGAGAGAAAATAAATCCATAAAAAAACCAACTTTCTTATAATGCGAGCATGTTTTGAAGAAGTAGAGCTATGATCGTTTTTAGCAAGAAATATCGCGCTCGCATTATAATGTGAGTTCATTTTGGCTTGTTCTAAAAATGGTAAAAAAATCAATATTCCCATGATCTCAAAGCCCACATTCTGCATATTCTCCTATTTTTGTGTGTGCTTCGACAAAAAGTAGCTTTTTGATGATGTTGTGAAGTGTGCATGCATGTTTTTCACATTCCACCACCTTTTTCATGATCTTTTCACCACCTTTGCATGAAATAGAAGAGTTTTAAAATTCAAAGGAATATAATATCAATTCAAGTATGAATTCCATTCAAAAGTGATATACAATTGAAGTTTGGAGGGGAACAAGCTTTTGAAAAAGTCAAATTGTTGAGGAGTTTGAAGAAAGAAGAAGCAAAAGCTACATAATTGGGTAGAACTCCTCCATCTGAAACTCTGGTTTTTTAAGTATGTGAAATATTTACACATTTTCTTTCATTATATTATGGCTTGCTTTCATTTTTTTTATTTTGTATATTCCATGTTGATCATTGTTTGTTTGTCATTATAACCTTAGGTTGTCAATACACATTTTAAATTACACAATTCTATATAGTTACCAATTACATTTTTAAACCACATCTCTTTGAGGAATTTTTTTATTTAACAATTGACTTACCTTGGGTATGCTTCCATATTTTGTATCAGTGATTGACTTTGTAGAGAGCTACACTCTACAACGACAATGTGAGGTGCAGTCACAGTAATACAACTACACACAGGTTTCGATATTTGTGCACATAGCATTCATCCATGCAGCTGATAGTATAGAGGACCAAAGGAAGGTATTGAGGGAGTATAACTTTTATATTAGTGATGATCGCACACATTCTCCAAATTTTGTGCAAGGTTTCTTCCAGATGTTCTACAATGATTTGGCTCAGAGGGGCATAAAATACATTCGACATATAATATGGTTAGATAATTGTGTAGCATAGTTCAAGAACTCGTGCATGTTCTACTAGTTGAGCAGGATGAATGTCATTACAGGTGTTCAACATATGTGGAAATTTTGTGAGGTCGTGCATGGAAAGGGGGAGCATGATGGTGTAGGAGCATGCATGAAAAGAGCATTAGTGCAAGAAGAGTTAAAGTATAAAGACTGTGCAAAGTTGACAAATGCAAGATCAATCATCAAGTGGTGCAATGATTTGATGGGTCCAGGTAATGTACATCTTCAACTCGTATATTTTTTTGGTTGATGGATGATACTAACATTGCACCATATGAGGATTGTTGTACACAAACAGGATCAAGTGAGCTACACTCTTTCCTTAGCTCAAATGCAGGTTCATGGAGTATCAATACATGGAAGATGGCATGCTTTTGTTCTTCATGTACAATGCAAGCCTGGAATGATTATGAGTCAGGGGAGTGGTTTGACAAATGGTTGACAAGTTATCTTAGCCCACTTCACACATATCGCCCTCCGAAGACATTGGAACTAACATAGATGGAATCATCGGTCAACTTTTACCATGTATTTTATCTAGTAAAACTAGGTGATATATCTACTTGCTTAGTTTTTGAAATTATTATTGTTATCTTACTTTGTAGTGTATTTGTAATGTTGACTAATTTCAAGAGATTTGTTGCACATATCAATCCAGGGCATGTTTATGCAATTATTGCAGATGAAGACAATGAAGAGGGAACAAACTATTACTTGTGTCATTGCGTTGAGGCCAAAAAGAAATTGGAGGCCCCAATTATAGATGGAGAAAACATTGAATACCCTACAGGCTCAGTTGTTGTTACTAGAATGAGGCTTAGAAGGTACCCACCTAAGAATGTTAAACGTTGGTTGTTTCAGGACTTTGACACGCGTTGTAAGATTCTTCATTACTCGAACCTTGTCATGGAATCCAATGTTTTTTTGACCAAATATAGGGGCATACCTTTGAACAAAACCTTGTGGAAGGTCCGTGAGTTTGACCATGAGGCAATACTTGACACAATAAAGAGTAGAGCAGACCTGGATGGTTTATTGGATTAATTTGTAAGTATGCACATTGGTTCTTATTAATTTATACTTGTATGCACATTAATTTGTTTGATGCCAATGCTATCGTCTTCTTTTACTTTTCCTATTTGTAAGTAACCTACTAAAAATTGATTGGTGTCCCCTTGCAGAAAAATACAGATTTATGAGCCATCCAAGAGAATCTCAGCCAGAAAAACAATGCAACATCCTTATTTTGATGATCTTGACAAATATCAATTATGATTTTAAGCCATTACAAAAGTGTGTACAAAGCTTGGTGAGGGAATTTCAAGTTATTCATTTGAATTTAACCTTATCATGAGCACCTATGATGCAGACATTATAAGAGCATCTTGAATTTCAAGCTATTCTATTCATGAGATGTGTTGTGTGCAATAGGTATCTTGGAACTCCTAGTGAAGATGTATGACCGAGAGTGACTAAGTTGAGAGAC
Organism: Sequoiadendron giganteum; assembly: GCA_007115665.2. Taxonomy (NCBI): domain Eukaryota; kingdom Viridiplantae; phylum Streptophyta; class Pinopsida; order Cupressales; family Cupressaceae; genus Sequoiadendron; species Sequoiadendron giganteum. The sequence goes on along the minus strand of CM021107.1, from coordinate 444,982,697 downwards.
TTGCATGCCTATCCTCAATGGAAGCATCAAGATTTATGCCTTGTTGTTCCCGAGTTGGAACCAAATGGTGTGGATTTTTTGTCTGTAAGTGCCTTCCGTCTATTTTCATTTCATTTCCATTTTGGATGCTCTTTCTTTTTCTTTTTTTACTTTGCACATTTGTAAGTAAACTACTAAAAAATTGATTGGTCTCTCCTTGCAGAAAATGTTGATTTATGAGCCATCGAATAGAATCTCAGCCAAAAAGTAAATGCAACATCCTTATTTTGATGATCTTGACAAATCTCAATTCTGATTTGAAGCCATTATAAAAGAGTGTGTGAAGCTTAGTGAGGGAATCTCAAGTTACTCATTTGAAGTTAACCTCATCGTGAGCACCTATGATATAGACATTATAAGATAATATTTAATGTATGAGTGACATTGTAAAATATATGTGAGAAGGGAGTACCTAAGTCATTGTAATGAGATTTACTCAAATATTTAAATTTGGTGCAAGGGCACCAAGGTTATTGAGCAAATTTGGTTCATGGAAGTCTTAAGTTAGTTTTGTGTTTTGAGTTTTGAGTTTTTTCAAATGAATAAGGTCATATTAGACCAATTTATAATGTACTAAGTTATTTTATTTGGTTTTTGGGTCATTTTGGAGTTCACGTTGCATATTTGTCAAAATGATGTAAATTTGCAAAAATTGAAAAGTTGTTAATGTGAAAAAAGTGCAAAAAAATGTAAACTTGAAGAAGCCCAATGGTCATGCGCATTGAAAGGGAAGTTAGATCCATTTTCATGGGTTGGTTAATATTTAAATATTTTGGGAACTTGAAGGAAGAGGTTTTTGAAGGTTTTTGTGAAGGAAAAACAATAAAGATCCCCTGATTTATCTTGTAATTTTGTGTGTTTCATTAAATTTTTTTGTTGCAAACTATTATAATTGGTTATATAGAAGTATTATGTCCTAAAATATTTTACAATTGGTAGAGATAGGTGTTAGATATAATTTGGCTTTGGAGTGAAGAAAATTCATTGAGTTTTAAGAATTTTAATGTCAAATTACTGACTGCAGGTCTGTACAGCCAGCCATAAGGGTTTGAAGACTAAAAATGAATAAATGACTCATTACACCTATTGTTTCTCTTTGCAACTCAATGGAATCAATCCAAAATTATAGGATTAGATGTAGGAATAATATTTAGGAGTAGGGAAAATGTTTAGGAGTGTTTTTGGTTGCTGTCTCAGAGGAAATTAGGTGAATTTTGGCTTAAAAATGGAGTTTCGATTTTGGGTTTTGGTGAAATTATATTAGGAAATATTGGGAGATGATTGATTTGCAATGAGAAGGAATATATTGAAGTGTTTTAAGCTTTTTAAGGGCAGGGAAGGCGAGTTGAGTACCTGGGCATGATGTCGTAATTGTCAAACTATGTATTTTGAGTGAGATTTAATGGTTAGAGGAGGGAAGTTGTAGAAACTCTAGGTGGCAGAAGATTTTGATGAGCCTTCAAGCATGTGCAAACATAACTAAAGGTTTTTGAGGCCTTGGTTGGCTAAGTAGAATCCTAGAACATTTTTTTTCAATAAACCCCTTTGGAATGGCATAAAGTGAGGGTTTCATGTTTTGGTGTCATAGGAAATGATTCTTTGATCAAAAGTTGTGGATTTGGAGGTTTTATATATTATTAAGTGACTTCCCATGAATATTTAGGTTTGGAAAGGCGTTTGAGTAGGTGATGCTTTGTTAAAGTGACCTAATTGAGGTCTAGGACATCGTAATTGCATGATTTTGGAGAAGTTGGTCCAAAGTGACCTATGTTTCTTTTGAGATATGATTTGTAATATTTTAAAGGGTTTCTAAACATTTAATTGGTTAGTGGGTTTGAGATTCAAGGATTTGACAGTTTTGGTCCAAAAACTAGGTCTGCAAACCTATAAGGGAATTTGAGTGAATTTGTGAACAGTTGGAGAGATAGGTTTAAAAGGGTTGAAAAGTTGTTTCTAAAGGATTGAATTGTTATTTTAGGTTTGTTTCCTCCCTTCTCCACATTGAAATTTATTTTTTCCCTCAAACATTTGTAATTCAAGCAACGTAATCCCTTAACAGTCCAAATTACAAAATGGCAACAATCTTTGAGGACTTGTTACTCGAATACCATGTTGGTTACGAGAATTTTGTATAAGGAATCAAGATCGTGTATGGAACCTCTACAATAACCTCTCTCATTTTTTTGTGGTGTCCAATTTTGACTTGATAGAAAAAGTGTCAATTGCAAGCAATGCAAAGTTGCAAAGTGGTGCAACTTTCGTTCTACAACTCGTTTGACCAAACGGATTGTTCCAATGTGTTCAAATAGGTATTTTTATGCTAGGCATTGTCCTCTTTCACACCCAAATACCTGGAATCGCTCTAAGCTATGTTCAACCAGATTAATCCCTCAAGAGTCCAAAGTGCAAAAAAACTACAAAATTCAACATGTTGTTACTCGGATACTGTGACGCTTAGAAAATTCTCATCTTATCCTATGGGATCATGTTGGGCTCCTCTACAATAACCTCTCTTAGTTTTCTCTATCTCAAAGGCATTTTCCCGTGGTGGTAAATTTTCACTCAAGGAAAAAGTTGTTAAATGCAAGTAGTTGAAAGTTGCAAAGTGGTGCAACTTTCATTTTGCAACTCGTGTGACCAAACAGACTATTACAAATTTTTTGAATAGATATTTTTATGTTAGCCATGGTCCTCTTTTGCACCCAAACACGCGGAATCGCTCCAAGCTATGTTCAACTGAATCGATCCCTTAAGAGTCCAAAGTGCAAAATGGTTGCAAACTTCAGCATGTTCTTACTCAGATACTGTGATGCTTAGAAACTTCTCATCTAATCCAATGGCATCATTTTGGGCCCCTGTACAATAACCTCTCTTATTTTTTGATATCTTGAAGGCATTTTCTCATGGTGGCAAATTTTCACTTGGGGAAAAATTTGTCAAATGCAAGTAGTTGAAAGTTGCAAAGTGGTGCAACTTTCATTCTGCAACTCGTGTGACCAAACGAACTATTCAAAAGCATCTGAATAGGTATTTTTACGCTATAAATGGTCCTCTTTTGCACCCAAATACATGGAATCGCTCTGAGCTACGTTCAACCGAATTGATCCCTTAAGAGTCCAAAGTGCAAAATGGCTACAAACTTCATCATGTTGTTACTCAGATACCGTGATGCTTGGAAAATTCTCATCTGATCCTATGGGATCATGTTAGGACCTTCTACAATAACCTCTCTTGTTTTACGCTATCTCAGGAGGCATTTTTCCATGGTGGAGAATTTTTACTTGGGGAAAAAGTTGTCAAATGCAAGTAGTTGAAAGTTACAAAGTGGTGCAACTTTCGTTCTACAACTCGTGTGACCAAACAGAGTGTTTCAACATGTCCGAATAGGTATGTTTATGCTATGCATGGTCCTCTTTCACACCCAAATATGCAGAATCACTTTGAACTACATTCAACTGGTTCAATCCCTTAAGAGTCCAAAGTGTAAAATGGTTGCAAACTTCAGCATGTTGTTACTCGAATATTGTGATGCTTAGAAAATTCTCCTTTGATCCTATGGGATCATATTGTTCCCCTCTATAATAACCTCTCTTTTTTTTCTCTATCTCGAAGGAATTTTCTCGTGGTGGTGAATTTTCACTTGGGGAAAAATTTATCAAATGCAAGTAGTTGAAAGTTGCAAAGTGGTGCAACTTTCATTCGGCACTTCGTGTGACCAAATGAATTGTTCCAACACATCTAAATGGGTACGTTTACGCTGAGAATGGTCTTATTTCACAGCCAAACATACAAAATTGCTCTGATCTACGTTCAACCAGCTTGATCTCTTAAGGGTACAAACTGTAAAAGGGAAGCAATCTTTGACGGGCTATTACTCGAAAACCATGATTCTTATGAACTCTTTGTCTAAGCCTATGACATCATGTTGGGTCCCTCTACAGTAACCTCTCTCAGTTTTTGTTATCTTAAAGTCATTTTCTTGTGGTATCTAGTTTTCACTTGATGGAAAAAGTGTCAAATGCAAGCAGTGTAAAGTTGCAAAATGGTGCAACTTTCATTTTGTAATTCGTGTGACCAAACAAACTTCTCCAATGCATCCCAATAGGTATATTTATGTTCAGAATGGTCCTCTTTCACATCGAAACACTACTTTATGTACTTGAATATCATGTTTTGCAAGTGTTTGAATTTTTTTCAATTCAATAAGGTCCTAATAGACCATCTAATAGGTAACTAGGAGTCATTGAGTTTATATTGTCACATTTTTGCAAAATTGTCAAAAGTGCAATATTGAAAAGTTGTAAAAGTGCAAAAAAATGTAAAATTGAGGAAGCCCAACAGTCATGGGAATTCAAAGGGAAGTTAGAATAGTTTTAATAGGTTGGTTAAGGTTTAAAATATAAAGGAAAATTGATGGATGAAGGTTTCTAGAGTTTTTCTGAAAGATTGAATAATAAAGCTCCTATTTTCATTGAAATTTTGTATCTTTTCTATTGAATATTGTTGTTGCAGAGTAGTTGCACAGCCTGTACGGCTTGATGGTGACTCCAAATTGATTTGAATTTTTGTTTCAGTGTCCTATCTATCATTTTGACTGAGTTTGCGTTGTTCCCATTGGGGTTGTAGAATCTTATTGATTTTTCCCTATAGGCGAGTCTAAAACTCCAATTTTAAGGTTTTGAAGACATAAAAATGTGATTATGGCCCACTCCACTAACTGTAACTCTTGTAGCTGAGTGGAATGGGCCAAATGTGGTAGGATTTAGTTAATTGAATGGTTTTGGGAGCATGAGAGTTCATTTGGGGGTTTGGGCATGATGCCCTAGTTGTCAAATTTGAATGTTTTGAGTGAAATTTGACGGTTAAAGGTGGGTAGGCGAGGAAAAATCTTGGGGAAACAAATTTTGGTGATAGATTAAGCATGTCCAATCCATTTGAAGAATTTTTGATGCATTGCTGAGTGTAAAGAATTTGGGAAGTGGGATTTTCAGTAAACCCCTTTGTAACTTGCTAAAAATGATAAAGAGGACTTAGTGAGCACTTCACTAGCTAAAAGTTGTAGATTTGGTGGTTTTATAGACTAGTAAATGACTATCCATAGGTATTTTGGGTTGGGAGATTTTTTAGAGGAGAGTTTCTTTGTAAATTAGGCCTATTTGGCTTAAGAGGACAGTGTAGAAGCATCAGTTTGAGGGATTTGTTCCAAAAGAGTTATATGAGATTTTGAGATATGTTTTGGTATGCCTTAAAGGGTGTCTAAAATTATAATTGGTTAATGGGTTTGAGAGTGGAGTTCTGAGATAGGTCGAAGAAACTAGGTGTGCAGACCTACAAGGCAAATAGTGAAGTTGTGAAGGGAATCACCCTAGTTAGGGTTTTGGAGATTGAAGGTTTGTTGAAATCAATTAAATTTGTGATTGGTAGTTGAAGGCCTCCTTTCTCTACATCACTTCTCTCCCATTGCAATTTTGGGTGGATTATTACTTTCAAAGTAATTGGAATGCTTTCCCTATTTTCTAGTTGGTAGTTGCCATTCTAGAAGGCTCATTTCTTGATATATTTTATACTCATTCTTAATCAATTATCAAGTTAATAATCAATTCATTTATTTATAGTTAATATTTCTTTTCAATTTGTGCAATTTTGGAATTTATAACTCTACTAGTATTCCTAAAAATATTGAAGTTGTTTAGCATCGACTATTAAAGTTGTTTAGCATAAATCAGTTAATATTCAAGACAAACCATGAAGGACATAAATTATCAATGCAAGGGCTAACCAATTAATAAGTATACATGTGAATAATTCAAGCATGTACATGTAAATAAGGGAAGCATGTAAGTACTCAAAAACACGTAAGCCTTGAAGTATACACATGAATACATAGTATACACAAATTAATACAAAGTATGTGCATGAATACAAGGTATACGCATGAAAACACGTAAGTCGCAAATTATACATTGGAATACATGTAAGTCACAAAGTATACATGTAATTTGTAAAGTATACACTTGAATACGTGTAACTCATATCTATTGAACCATGGATTTATAATGCAAATATGGACACCATCGATAAAAAAAATTGTGTTAACCAATTATCCATGTAGGCATACATCAATATATGTTGATATAAGTAGAAAATATAGGTACAAAATATCCATATATGCTTATGAGAATTCCATATAGTCATACAATGTCAAATATATCTAGTACAAAATATGTACAAAAATGCCATATAGGCATACAACAAAGGGCTCTCAAAAGTCATCCCTCTCCATCCCCTCGAAATAAACTATTTCCCTTTGCTTGTCGATCAGATGGTAATACGTATGTCACTCATTTATGTTGTGGTTGAGGAGTGCTCTTGGTGCTCCTCCTAGTGTTTAGTTCTTGGTGAAGTCTTATCTATTACAATAAGAAGCAAAGACATTAATATATAAAAATTACATTAAATAAATGATATATTTAACAAAATAATCACTTACCGCCATCTAATGATCACTCTCCATGAGGGAAATATTCAAATTCCCATGTTGAGGTGTGTTGAAGCCCTGTATAAACCATCCAAATAGAAATTAAACTATGAGGCAATAATGGTTTGATCTTTCACTAAGTAACATCTATAACAACGAATGTAAATTGAAATTTAGTAATTTGCTACATACCTCCCCTATCAGAGCCATCGAGGATTCCATAGTAGATGAAACACCAATTTCCATTGTCATCTGAACATTCAGATGTGTTTCCGCTTCCAACATCTGAAAAATAAAACAACAAATTATTCAATCATGAAAACTACAATAGTGACCCACATCATGACTTATAATGTATGAGATAATGAACAAAATTTTGAGTACTTATTAAACTATATATTTTTGAATATCATGCTTACTATTTTCCCTATCCATATCTTGTTCGAAAGCATGTGTTTTTAGGCTTTTTCCCATAGCAGCAAGCTAGTGAACCGTTTGATAAAATGCATTCATAGACATGTATGATAATTGTGGTGGCATAGAGAAGGCAATGAACTGTTTGAAAAAATGCCTCAAATAAATGGGGTCTCATGGTGATGGAATTCCATTACAAAAAAATGCACATCATGGCATTCCATCACCATAAGACCGTATTTCTTTTAGGCATTTTTTCAAACAGTTTAGCCTTATCTATGGTATTATTGCTTACTATTATGCTTTGATAGAAATTTTTCCAAGCATCCATAGTTTGTTGGAAAGCACCTATTTTGGGCTTTTAGCCATAGCAGCAAGGAACTGAGTAGTTTGATAAAATGCTTTGGTACACGTATGGAAAATGTGGTATCATAGAAAAGGTGGTGAGCTCTTTGAATAAATGCCTCGAAGAAATGTGGTCTCATGGTGATGGAATGGTATTCCATCACCATGAGATTGCATTTCTTCGAGGAATTTTTTAGAACTACTCATTGCCTTGTCTATGTTATTGCTTACTATTATGCTTTGATAGATTTTTTCCAAGCATCCATAGTTTTTTGGAAAGCAGCTTTTTTAAGCTTTTAGCCATAGCAGTGAGGAAATGAACTATTTGATAAAATTCTTTGGTAGACATGTATGGAAAATGTGGTAGCATAGAAAAGGCAGTGCGCTATTTGAAAAAGTGCCTCAAATAAATTAGGTCTCATGGTGATGGACATCACCATCAAACCACATTTCTTTGAGGCATTTTTTTCAAACAACTCATTGCATTTTCTATGTTACTTCTTACTATTATTCTTTCATATATTCCTTCCAAGAATCTATAGCATAGACGACAGTGAACTATTTGAAAAGATGCCTCACTATAAAGTGGTCTCATGGAATGCCATGAAAAGCAAATGCAATTGGAAGATGCTCCTACTTATTACTTATGCTATATGAAGTAATTGTATCACTACTTATGTTGACTTTCTAAACAACTATATTGTACTTGAAATTTTGTCATCTATCAACATCTAGTTATTAGTTATGGAATGTGAAGTAATACTTTGAGTTTGAAAGATGTACAATGCAACATAATCAACCATATGAATATAAACTACACAAATCTATTCAGTACAATTCATTAGTTAAACTCTTTATTCTATTACATGTATGTTGGTTTGACTAAATCCATTGGCACTAGGAGGTGTTCCCTTGAAACCTCCAATATTAGCCTATTCGACATCCAAAATCACATATTAAAATACCATTCATAAAACAATTCTATTAACATGTAATAAATTTATAATTTTTTGCTAGTTACATACCTCAACAATAGGTGTAGTGGAGAAATAAGCCGGTGTAGGGTTGGTGTATCTAGTATCAACATTGTGACCCTACAATTTTATTAAAATCATAAAACTAAATTAGTTAATCTTGCATTTCAAAATCAAAATTTAATAAATTAAATTCAATGAACATGCTAAATTTTACATGAGTATCAATGTCATAGGCCTCATGCAAAATTTCAGCTGCCCTTTCCATCTCCATAGTTGCAGACGGATCCTACGTAGAAACCTCTTGAGTGTCGGTGGGGTCATATGAACAAGTCATCCTGCAAGATTGACATAAATGGAATTGAAGCCCACCACTTGAAGACTCCCTTAGATGGCATTGTAGAATAGGGTTGGCATGTTGGATGAAACTTTGGGTAAAAGAGTTGATGGCCTACAAAGTCTCTACGTTGGCACTCTCCTTCGTGAAAAAAGGGATAATGATGTGCTCATGAGGCGGCCTAGAGAGAGGTCATCTCCCTTGCCACATAGGATCTGACTGTGCATCGGGTCTATCTTGTACCGACCCCCACCTCTCCCTTGGAAGTCCCTCATATCACAATAATTTAGGATTTTGTTCAAGATGAAATCATATTATAGTTTCGTAAGGAAATACTGCAGGACTTCACAATTGTTGCATGGTGGGTAATCAAAAACCATGTACCACCTATCCCAAAAAAAGTTCCTAATATTTTGGTGGTGGCACAAATGAATAGGAAACCTCTTCGCATTGACGCTAAGATTTGCATTTGTGTGTGGGTCAGTGAATAATGAGCATAAATCACCTTTTGTAATTTTTAAATCTTTTACTACTTTATATGATAATTTATCTTGGTAATAAGCCCTAGTCACCTGCCTCCTACTTTTCCAACCAGTTAATTGTTTTTTGATTGAATCTACATGTTTTAACATTTCTTTCAGTGAAGTTACCAAGGTCATTCTTTCTGTGGTTGAACCATTTGGATCATTCAACCTCCTGATTAAATCCTCAATTTGTTGTTTATTGTTCTCAATTTCACTGATTAAGTTTTGTTGAGTGCTAGGAGGATGTTGAGGGATTGGTGGAGGAGATTGAGGTTGTGGTTGATTAACTTCAGGATTTTGTTATTGTTTTTCTTGTTATTCTTGTTGATGATTTTTTTCCTCTTTTTTTTGTTGTGCTTGTTCAAGATTTTGAGGAGGGTTTGCAGGTTGATTAACATCTCCTAAAAATTCAAAAAATAAATATAAAAACATCCTAAAACTAACAAATTCAAAACAAAAAACAAATAATCCTTACCTCTTAGACCTCCTCGTCGATGTGGCGGCATCCTAGTGATGAAATAGCAACCGTTGATGAATAATTTTGCAAAATATCTCCTCCTAGGATGCAAGCGTAGACAATTGGGGTTTTGGCCATGGGCAAAAAAAAAACACAGTGACAAGTTAAAATAAATTTGATTTCTTTTTTTTTCTTTTAATAGGTCATAATGCGAGCGCATTATAATGAAATCACATTATGGGCTTGTTATGGCCGAGCCTCAGGAGTGTCACACCAAACCATAACGCGAGTGCGTTATAATGCACTGGAGTTATGAGATTTCAAAACTTTTTTAACAAGTTGACCACAAATTGGCTACCCACCTTTTTTCACCCACCCTTAACCCTATACATAATATCCTAAACCCTAATCCCTATACCCTACACCCTCAATCCTCATCCCTATACCCTAAACTCTATACTCTAGAGATTCAAGTTGACCATTTTGGTGTATAAACTTGACACAATTTTTAAAGCCACTTTGGGATGCCTCCTAATGGTGAATACTCTCTCTAAGGAAATGGATGCCACAATAAATGTACATAAAAACACACATACATATGTACATACATACAATCATACATTCATACATACAAACATGTGTATACATACATTCAAGCATACAAATATACATAAATACATACAAGCATACATACATATAAACATGTGCAGACATACATACATACATGCATACACATATACAAGCATACATTCATACATACAAACATACATGCATTCATACATACATTCATACATACATACATTCATACATTCATACATACATTCATGCATACATACATACAAGCATTCATACATTCAAACACATAAACATACATACACACATACGAGCATATATACAAAGATACATACATATAAACATATATATAAATATACATACATTTATACGAGCATACACAAAAACAAATTAAAGCAAGGCATAACGCGCTCGTATTTTTTCGTACTTTGTGAATCTCCAAGCCTTTGGTGTAGATTTGCTTTGGATTTACAGTCCAAAGGCTTGGAATGCCTTTCCAATGCCCAAAAATGTGTTTTTGTATATTCAACAAAATTTCATATAATCTCACTCATGCTAACCATTAGGTTTGCACGTGTTTCAAGGTCAAGTAAAACAAACACCTAGGTAATGTTAAGATCTCTCTTAGCTATATTTAACAATGTAATTTTTTCACATCTTGACTATGTTAAGGCTTTCATCTTTAATTTCTTTTTTTTGGTGTATCCATTTTTTGTTAAAAACCAATGTTTAGTATTTTTTACTTTATTTTTTTATCGTTCATTGAAATTTTGAATAAATTATTTTTTTATAAACTAGATTCAATTCTACATATATTCAAAAAAAATAATTTTTGATTAGTTTTCAAAATCATAGGGGTGTCACAGTCAAACTTTTGTTTTTAGGATGTGTCCACTTTGAAAATTAGTAAAAAAACATTTATTCCTTAAAAAATTATCAAAAAAATTGGGCATAAACTACATACTATTAGATAATTTCGCACTGAAGTGAGTTTAAAAATATTAAAAAATTTAACATTTTAGGGGAGCCACAATAGATGCTATGTTATGTTTTAAAAAAAAAATAGGACCAATTTGTGCTGCTCCCTTTTTTGAATCCATTAATCTCTACCATTTTCAAATAAAATTAGTAGCTTATAAAATACAGATTCGGAGAACTATGACCTTTTTTTTATTGCATCTTAAAATCTTGAATGTAATTATCCTCAATTTCTCATCCAAAGTTAGCATTTCTTGATTTCAAAAACAAGCGGCCACTTAAGACCCCTTTTTGGCCCCTCATCTTTGTGCACTTACCTATGTGTATGTGTATGTGTATGTGTATGTGTATGTGTATGTGTGTGTATGTATGTAATTAAACTGTCACATCATACATTATATTAAGTTTAGATAAATGATGTGAATCAATTTGACATGTTGCAAATATAGAATATGACTACATTTTTTACTTCTTATGATGAGACTTAATTGATTGAACAAGCTATCATTATGTGAATGATTATATGTTAGCAAAGTTTGGTTCACACACTTGGTAATGTTATTTCACTTCCTAATCTTTCTTCATTGCTTTTGTGTAAAAAAGACTAGGAAATTTTTATATTGTCTATACTATTAACCTCATAAAGTTTCAACCAATAATTTTTGTGTAAATATTATTGTGTTACTCATACAATCCAATAGCCTTTAACCTCCACTTCAAAATTAATTTCAACTACCAAATCATGCGTTAATCAATTACAATGTGATCAACCATATTATGGATCAAAAATAAATGGTATAATGACTTTAATTTGGAGCTAATTAAGTTCACAACTTTATTGTATATTGCTTTAATCTAGAGCTAATCAAATGTATCATACTACTATGTTGTTTCAAATTAGCTAACGATTTTATTTACATTCACCATCAATGTACACCAAATTGTAACTTTGTATAATACTATATGTGTATATATTTAAGCCCCTGTTTTTATCCAACCCTCTTAGGAATAAATAGTCACTCAATATTGAAATTTTGTAAAAATATTTTTTTGTTTTAACAAAAGACAATTATGTCACTTTTGTTAACTATATTTGTGCATACATCAATTGCATGAATAGATCAATACATCTAAACATATTAATTCTTGCAATATAATATCCATTACCCAAAATATGAAGAGAAAAAAGAGATTCAATATGTACACAAAAAGAGGCATAGTAGATGTAAAGAAACATGAACCAAAAAGTTAATCTCACTTTCACAATAGTCATTTGGCATGAGAACAAGAAGGCTTTTTAGAATAAATTATTTTCTAAATATAATGTAGGGTGTATCTTTAAAATGTTTTGACAATTATGAATTACACAAAATATGAGATGTTAAAACACATATACCTACGATGCAACTTTGTGAAAAAATGAAACCAATTCTAAATAGTTGTACATACAATGCATCCAACTATAATTTCTCCAAATATAATTTCAAATACTAAATTAGTGGTAGGAATTAACTAGTTTTTGTATTATTTATCTTCAAGGTTATAAGGGAGATGAGAGGGAATGGGGAGAATCAAAAGGATGATGAAAGATGATCTCATAATAGTAAAAATATTGATCAAGATCTAAAGCAACCATTTGACTAACACTAGACAATATCAAGTAGCTAACTTTATAGATATTTTCTAAAATACTTAGACCAAAGGTAGCCAATATATCAAACCTAGGGTAAAAATTTGAGTTCTTAGCAAAGATAAAATTTTGAATAGATACATGAATATTGGCTATTTCAATTGACTTGTTCTTGTGCATGTTTTTTTTTTGCTTGATTTTACTTTTCTTATTAGATTTTATTTATTCACATAAAAAAAAAAATTATGTATGCTTTAGGCTTTTGGAGTAGACCCATTAACCTAAATCAATGCTACCAAGAATAAGTAAGGACTTATTAATAAGGATTAAGTAATTTCAATAAGGGATTAGACACAACTAAATGAGTACTTGTCACTTTCTAAGAATTTCCCCTTGCTAAAGAGAGTAGGGGAGATTTATTTGTTAGCTTCTAGATAATATTATACATTAGGTTACTTAATGCTAATGAGACTATAATATTATACATTAGGTTATTTAATGATAATGAGACTATAACTAAGATAAGGATAAATTTGATGTTAAAAAATGTTTTATTTAAATAGTTAGGGTTGTAAACGCATAAGAATCTATTACTTGAATAATATAAAAATAAGGAAAGAGTAATCACATAATACAACATAATTAGATGAACTTAATGAAAAGTAAATAAATTTTTAATTATTTTATATATTATTTTTTGAGGTGGAGTGCATTCCAGTCCAACTTAGTCTATATTTGAGGTCTTCACTAGCTCTTTTATTCATTAATGTGAATTCTTAGTATAATAACTTTAACTCTTATAGATTAGGAAGATATTTTTTGTTATATTATTTTCTTATATGATTGTAGATAATCTTCTTATTTTTGTACAATGATATAAATTTTTAATCTAGTATATCAAGTTCAATAGGTCTAGTTACTTAGTATTTTCGATGATCTCTAAGACCTTGTAGAGAGACATGGAGGCTAGGTATTTCAACCTCTAATGGTAATATTTCTTTGGAATTAAATTTGATTTTGAATGGAGTTTCCCCCATGGTTTTTCTCATGTTATTCCTATAAGCATTTTTACATTAGTCATGGCCTCCCCAAAAATATATGGCAAGCATCTGCAAACATCATGTCATAAACCATATCCTTGTATGCATTGATATTGAATTTCACTAGGAATTGTTACCTCACAAAATATAATGTTCCTTTTATAACTTGAACAACTAATAAGAGTTTGAATGGACCACTCTCTTCAACCCTAATTTTTCTATCTCAATGAATGTAATATTATCAACATTTGTATTGTCAATTATTATATTTTAGTGTTTCATCACTAACATGTAGATTTTATGGAATAAAATTCTCCATGTGTTGGCTCTATTTTCTGCTTGGGTGGATTTTTAATATCACTCACCTTATCATGAGCATCTCATCTTACTCAAGTTCTTCTACTCCTTTGACCAATCCTATTGAATCCTCATCAATTTTGGTGACATACAAGCAAATATTCTTCCTCCTAAGCTACCAACAAATTTTTTTATGGCATTAAATGGATTCATAGTCTTGCTTCATACACTAAAAATTATTGGTATGGGACCCTCTTCCATAAAATTTAGTTCCTTTGTGTCTCTTCATCGGACTTACACTATTGTGCCTATTAATGGATAGTTTAGAGGAGATTCATCCCTTTCTTCTTTGACCTTTCTAAGGCTTCTAAGAACTTTATCCACCTCTTCTAGTGTTGGTCCCAAATTTTCCTTTAGTATTCTTACAACATCTTATAAGAGTTTTTCCTTAGTCATCAACATATGCTAGTACATGCCTCCTTGATGATGATGTAGGTCTTAACATATACTAATCTCCTCATGTATTCCAAGATAGAATTCATTCACATACTTGGATACCTTTTCTTGGTCCAAATCATGTTATTTTAGTCACATGGATAGTTAATAAAACTTCAATCTATTCCTTTTCACTACCCTTGAGTTGCCACAAATCCAATTTATTTAAAAGGTCCAATTACCAATCCCTTAAAAGTAAATTATATTTTAGATTTTTTATTATCTACTCCAAATGGGTGGCCTTCTCCTTTTTATTCATGGTCCACTATAGTTGTGTCTTCTTCAATCATAATATAACATGTTGGATTCAAATTTATCTGGGTACTTTCAACTCTATGCATGAGATATATTTAAACTCAAAGAGCTCCTCCATTTTGATGTCTATTTAATTAGTTTTGTTGTCAAATAGATTGCACCCGGATGCTTGAATGGCTAAATTCAACAATCTTTTAAAGCATGGGAACTATCTTCAGGTTGTGGGTATTCCTATGGCGAAGATAGACCTCCAGATTCTAGGTTGGTTCCTATATGATTCTTTGATCATGGACTTAAAAATTTGATGGGAAAAGGGAAAAGGACTTAATCTAGTGCAAAACTAGAAAAAAATGAACTATGGTGATGCACCTATTTGATTTAAAGAAAATAGATTAATTCACAATTGATTCCTTACGAGCCTATTTTCACAACTTAGATTGGACAATTCAACTGCATCAATGATTCACAAGAAGTCCTCTGATAATTCATTCCTTATGAAGGAAAATGGCATTTTCACAACTTCAAGATGGGGATATACTAAAAGCACAATTTATGACTTGCAACTAAGATTATTTTTTTTGTGTTCATGCATTCATGAATGTGATATAAATTTAAAGTTTTTGATGTAAAACACATTAAATTTGCATCCAAAACATTCATAAAAAAAACAATTGAATCTAAGAAGGCTAATATTTAACTTGCAATGACAACATAAGGAAAACGCTGCAAATGATACTTTAACATAACCTATAAAAACTGCTGAAATATCATAAAAACTGTAAAAAAAAATTGAGTTACATGAGGTCTCTTTGTTGAAGGCAAAGGCAGAAAACAAGAACTAGAGGAAAAATTAAATTTTTCCAATATATACAAAAGGCATGCACAAAGCAGCCAAAAATGGAACTGAAAGCTAACTGAAGTGAAAAACTGCATCTCCAATGTGAAATCTGAGCAGAAGAGAAAATCCTAATAAAAAAAGCCCAAAACTAAATGAAATTGTACTTTATGCCTAGAAAACTCCACCTCTCCATGCACATGACCAAAATACCTCATGAACTGATGTAGAACTAAAGGATAAGCCTCTATACTTGCATGATTTGAATAACTAAAACTTAAGCTCCACTTTGTGCATGAGCAAAAATTTTTTTAGTATTTTTAAAATTTCCCTCCTCCATGCACAATCTAAAATAAGAATCTTGCATGCATCTCCAACTTGAGGCTATAATCAAACTCCATCTTCACTTAACGTTTTAGTTTGCACCTTAAAATAGTTAAAATTAATTAAATGATTCATATTGCATCATCTAATCAATTCAATTACATGGTATGATGCAAACCTAAACATTAAGATTTATGCCAAATTAGAATTTTGTCTCTATAAATCTACAGATCCATGCATATAATTTCATTGGCCATAATACTTAAGCACATTTCCATCGACCCCCACATTATCATTAGACTCCTTGACTTCAAAATTCAATACCATGGGCAACATTATGAAATGAGTATTATCTTTAAAAACTCAGTCAAAAAATCACTTCACTTGGAGTAGGGATTCCACAAAAAGCCATTGAACCCTAAATTCATTAACATTTTGCATGTTTGAGAAGCTTCAAGAGTGAAGCTCTATCG
The DNA here is from genome assembly GCA_007115665.2 of Sequoiadendron giganteum. Lineage (NCBI taxonomy): Eukaryota > Viridiplantae > Streptophyta > Pinopsida > Cupressales > Cupressaceae > Sequoiadendron > Sequoiadendron giganteum. Next base: position 444,966,229 of record CM021107.1, on the reverse strand, counting down.
TGTCGTAATGGTGGAGAGAATAGGGTTTCTAAGCTTATCTTTCTGGCATTTTTTCTCGTTTCCACAAGCTTCATAAAGTTTTCTTTAGGAAAACAATGTAAGCCCCTTCTAAAATTAAGCATTTTTGTTCATTTTCGAAGCATTCTCTTGTATTTTCAAGCCGCGGCTATTCATATTTTGACATCTTTTCCCTGTCTATTATCCCTATTGATATTTCTTTTGTTAGAGCTACCATTGAGGAATTCCTTGGAGATTATACAGAGTCTTCATAAAGAATTATTGTTGAAGATAGTGTGGTAAGTTGCCCTCGCACAAGAAAATCTTGAAAATTGCTCTATTTTTTCTCTGGTCGTGGCTTCCATTTCTTGCAGAAATTGTTGCTTTATCTTGACATTTTGATGATAAAAAGAACAAGATTCTTCATTGTAGAATATGCATCTTCTTTTTGATGCTTGCACATACCTTTATTTTTTGTCAGCATAGTGCTCAACTCTCTTTGATAGTTATGTTGGAGGCTCTTTTTCTTTTTGTTTGATGGACACCCTCTTACCATGGCTAAGATTTTTGGTGCCTGTACCTTGAATTTTTACCTCATCTATAAACAACGAAGGCTTCTCCCCTTTTTTGTAGGTTTTCATGGCCATGAAATTCTAGTGGTTATTCTGTTGTGAGAAATATTCAATGAAAGAAGCATGCATTGGTACTTTGGTATTTTAACAGAATGTTATCCACTACTGCAGGAACAAATTTTGTGTTCATACATACATGTATTTTACCATAGATAGAGGATATCTGAGTGATACTCTTTAAAATAGGAGACATGTCCATCAGAATGGGTTTTCTTTAAGGATAGCATATTTCTTTCATAGTATGATATGACTAATTCCTTAATAACCCATGAGGGCACTATTCTCAGATATTTCTTTTTTTTTAAAGATATTGATTGCTCTTGTAGCTTGCAAAACTTTCCTTTACTAAGATACTGTCATTATGTTGCAATCATCTTTTCCCTAAGTCTAAACTTCTTCATCTATTCAGTCAATTCTCCTCCAAGAAATGAACGATTGTTGTTGCTTTCAATAAAACCTTATCTCTCCTCTGAATATTGTCACTATATATGGCAGTCATAAGGATTGTCCTTCATTGCTCTGCCCTCATGGATGATTAAGTTTTTTTGATGATTGTTTATAACTTGCCCCATAGACTACATTCATAAGAAAATCATGCTTTGCTTTTACCTTCCTCATTCTGAAAATGAATCATGAAAGTTGGTTGTTATCATCATCTCATTCTTTTAAAAGTATGAAAAGTACAGTTGAAACTCTTCATACATAATTATGTATGGTACTCCCCTTGAGATTTGAACTCATCATGTTGTGTTTAACATGAATATTGTTGATATATGATTGTAAAGGGGTCTGTATGACTTTCCTGTAGATCATTATGAAAGAAGAATTGATCTTTACATGCATTGTTATTCTTTATGTAGATATCCTTTGTTAAGAACAAGCTTGACACATAATTGTGATATGCACTTTGATTGATTATAACCTATTTTCCTTGTTATTCATGTGAAATTGTCTACCACTTTGAGAATTGGAAGATAATTAATATAGCTCAAAGGAGGCTTTGTTTGATCTATTCATCCATTCCTACAGATAAATACTATTATGACTTGATTGTATTGCCATCATACCTCTTGAAACTTTTCTCCATTGTGTAATTGTAGTAGTGACTATTTCGAGGCATTAAATAGCATTATCTCCTTCTTGACAAAGCATACCTTCCTTATTTTGCACACTGATTGTGACCATCTCATGACTAACTGCCATTTGATATAGCTTTTGTATCAACAGGTGGTTGTCCTTTATATCTTTTCTACAATATTTTCATTAAGAAACCATTTCAAGCACTTATGGATCCCTTTATGTTCTTATGGAAGCCTTAATCGTGACTGTAATATACATTCTGATTGCTTATGAATTTCATGAATAGATAACAACAATCCTATTTCATCACTATTATACATGATGGTTGCCCTGCACTTATGATGATGATAGTCTTTGTTATCAACATGGCTTCTAGATTTTGCTTTGTTTAGACTGTAAAATGAAATCCTTTACATTTAAACATGTTGGGATCAACCCTTGTGGGAGCCACATTTTAACCCACATGCTAAAATGTTGAATCATTTATGAAATATGTACTTTTCCCTGCACAGTGAAAAAACAAGTTAGCAAAATAATTGAAGCTAAAATCTTCCATTGAACTTTGTGCTCTCGTCTGATATATGCCTTCCTACCTGATTTAGTCTTTTAACGAATTCCCAATTGAATGTGTATTACATTTATGTTGGTAATTTAGGCATGAGGTAGGACGTGATTCATCATTTCTCTAAAACCCTCTTTTATAATCCTGTAGATGTATTTGGAGTTCAGAGCTACTGCAACCTAGAGGCATCAAGTGAAGACTGCAAATGTGACAACGATTTGTCATTCCAGGCAATGATGAATCACCTTCTCTCTTATTCCTCTATTATCTTCAGTTATGTTGTACACATTTTCTTTTTTGTATTCATTCATTGATTTGAAAATCAAATGAAGTTACTCCCACGACTCGTGTGGTACTTTGGTTTGTACATTATGAATAACGCAACAAATATTATGCAATTTAATGATTTCTTTGTTACAACTAATTGCATAATAATACTAAAAATTCAAAATGTAATCAGATTTATTTCAGCAATGAACACTTTAGCAAAAAAAAATTGTACCTTTTAATGATGAATGTAATTTAGCTCAACCTGTTTTCAGCCATAGCTAAAAATAGGTAACAAGTTCCTATAGATTTAATGATCTAGAAAATATATTACTTCTATTGTGTACTTCTCCTAGTCTTTGATATGGATTTGTACAACCTTTTCTCATACATAAGTTTTGCTTCCCCTCACTCTTGAGATCCTTTTTCTCCTGCTCCTCCAATTTGTGTTGGTCATCTCCCTAAATAAGTCATGTCTAATAATTTTATTCTATTATGTCTATCCTCCATTACATCTTAATAGTTTAGGGACTTATTTTGATATCTTTGACACATTGGAAATCCCAACTTTGCTCACACTAGCAAGTCTTTTTGGATGACATTGTCAACTTCATGTCAATAAAATTTATGAGGGCTACTATTCACATCACATATGAAATGAATTATCATTAATCTTTGGATTTCATCTCAACTCACAAAGTGTACCTCGTTCTAATACCACCTGATATATTTCAAGGTCCAAGAGAATGATTAAGGAATATCAAACTAACTTAACACAATGTTGGTGTAAAGAGGGTAGTTTACCTAACTAGTTCATCTAGTAGGTCCTATTCACATGTTAATTTTACTTAGGTCCTGGGAATATTCTATAATTCTTGGTTTGTGTGAGATTTTATCTTATCTTATGTCATTTACATCGTGTGTCTTAGGTCATTCAATATTACATTTTATCTCATGTCATATAATTAAGACACTTGTCATAATCTTGTCTAATCCTATCTCTCACCTTGCCATTATAAGCAACACATCATATGTACATTTAAATCTATGTAAGCCATGTAATCATATAAGGGGATTTAATCAAATACATTGTTCCATAATTAGGCAATTTTTTCCTCTCATTGCTCTCTTATTGAAGGAATGTTTTGGTGTTACAAGTGATCTTGGGATCTTGATTCCATTGGTTACTAACAAGGTATTAGAGCTTCAAATCTACAAGCCCCTTCCTAAATATATGAGATAATCAAGTAGGATATTTCTCTTGGTGTACTATGATGGAAATAAAACCTCGGCATTTATTTTATTAGGCCCAAACCCCCTATTCATATTTAAAATACTTAATATTTGGGAGATAAAAAAAATTGGCCATTTTTTATGGTTTTAACAAGAGCTGCATAAAAAAAATCATATAGTTGTATAAAATCTATATAGTATGGATCCATACTCCACCATAACCTACACTAATAGTTCTAAAATAACTCCAAGAGAAATATTACTGTGTAATGTTATTTTTGGCATCATCTTTTGTGCAGATCTTGTGTCAACATATTTTTTTAGTGTCACACCCATACTTGGCCTTCATCATCCTTAGACATGATACTGTTCACATTTTTTTAAATTAATATTTATTTTAGAACTTTATGTTGAATCAAGGTGGCATATGTAAGCAGTTGGTCATGGGTTATATAGGTGATTGGTTTGTAGGGGCATAGTCTTGAGCAACACAAGCACTTGCCACTTATGATGATGTAATTTTTTAAACTTGCAAACTAGTGGATGGCCATAAATGGGTGACTAGCGCTTGGCACTAGGGGCCTAAAATTACCCCCCAATGCCCTAAATAGGGCCTTTTTTTCATTTTTCCATAACTCTTCATTAGCGTGTCAAAATTTTACAAACAAGATATTAACAGAAAGTTGGATTTGAGCACTTTGTAAGCCATTTTGTTAGATTTAAATATGCAAGTTTATTTATTTTCTATTTGAAGTTAGATCTTATTTTTTTGGCCTCTGAGCTCAAAACTTTTACCTAGATCTTCTATTTTTGTGATTATTGTGGCATTAGAAAGGTATTGAGGAGATATATCAATCCATTCATGTAATTTTTCTAGAGTCAAATCCAATTAAATTTTATTTAGATTATTCCATATTTTCATTTTGGAGGATTACTTGGACATGTTGACACTTGGGAAAGTATTGTTTTCATCAAATATCTTCATTGAAAAACTACTTGATATGTATTGATCTATGATTTTATCATTTGAGGGATGTGTTATTGTGATGATCATGGGTTATGCAAAAAGTCATCCTTTCATAATAATTATGAATAAGGACAATACTCCAAACTTCAATTGACATAAACTCTACAAATTTTTTATATGTTAAGTTGGGAAGCACATCAACCGGAATGGCTTAAAAGGAACATGAGTTCCAATGGGGAGACCTTATTAATATTGTCATGTATCTTGGGATAGCATTTGCACTCAAACCCAATCTAAAGGATATGTGGGAATGGCTATAACTCAAAATCATTAAGAAGCTAGAAGCTTGGAATAAGCAGTACCTCTAAATTGTTGGGAGGGCTCAGGTGTGTTAGAAAATACTATTATCCTATAACATCTATTATGCTTTGGCCTAGTTGTTCAGTAGGTACCAAATAAATGAAATTCAAAAGTGCATAAGGTAGTTTCTCTGGCCAAATGGTAAGGGGTGCAAGAAAAGGCATGCATTTTGTTGGGATTATTGTTATTTAGAAAAGTAGAAAGGAGGGTTGGGGTTAAAAGACCTAAAGAAGTAAGGGATTGATCTTGCTACCAAGTGTATTTGTAGAAGTTTAGCGGGGAAAGAACCTTGGAAGGTTTTGGTAAGAAATAATATCAGCAATGGGGTGCCTAGTAATACAAAATCCTAGAAAAAATTGCCTATATTAAATATCTTGTTTGGCAAGTTCTCAGTCTCCCTGGTGGGGTCTAGTATTTTCAGAAGCCTATGGAAAGCTTGAGAAATATGTTTAAAGAAAAATTAATCTCTAAATATCTAATTGATATTGAATTAAATAAGAACATTCTTAATAGATCTATCTAGTGGAACATCTACCACAATAACAAGCCTTTGGAACTCCTTCAAGGATGCTAGACTAAAGAGTAATAAAAAAGGAATCTCACTGATCAATGAAATTTTTGATAATGGTGGGTTGATCAATTGGGATTCCTTAAAACAAGTTTTTAATCTCCCCCAAACCCAAAAAAGAGCTTATGAAACACCAAGAAATCACAACTTTACTCTAAATAACATAACTCCTAGTGTGTTAAAAAACAACTGACCTAATTTGGTTGAAAGATAAATATTTAACCAAACTCAAAGCAAAATAAATATATAAAGCTATAGATAACCCACTAATATGGTGGATCCCCGTAATAAAAATTGGAACCTGAACCTGAATCAAAAGAAATGGGAAAATATCTTTACAAACATTTGGGGTAAGATTTTAGAGCCTAAAAAAGCAGGTTTTAAGTGGATGTTGCTGCTACAAAAGTTGTTGAGCTTTGACCCTAAAATCATTGCTTCTATTTGTGATGTGTGCAAAAAAATTGAATTTGTGTATCATTTGTTCTTTGACTATTTTTGTGCTAAGGAAGTATGGAATTTGTTTCAAATTGACTTGTTTGAATGGGGGAAAGAAAAGATAGAAAGATAAAATATATAATCTTAGGGAGAATTGGTGAAATTGGAAAGATTCCTAATTTATTTTGGTTGATTCTAACTAACAGAAATCTTGTGGCATCTTTGGAAATCTAGGAATGCAGAAAAATATCAAGGCACTAGGAGGGCCCACTTACTAAGTCTAATAGAAGAATCACAATGCATAATGTGTATATGTAAGTGTATACATCCAAATTTGACCACTCCCATATGGTCAAATCTATAATCTTTATTCGTCCATTTCATCAATATTAATTAAATAACTTATTTAATCAATATTTCCCCTTTCTCTAAGGTTTCTAAAGTATTTCATTTATAAATTAAATACTTTATCTTTCATCATTTCTTCTCTAAATTAGATAAATATATCAATTTATTTAATTTAGTCATTTTCCCCTTTTTGAATTAAATTCCTTTTTTTCTCTCTCCTTGTCACATCCTCCACAATCTTCTTCTAATCTGGATTAGTTTAATTAATTCATGATTAGGATGTGCATATCCTTAATCGGGATTAATGTCACATCCTCCATATTTAGCCACTTGTCTCTAATCCTTCATTAATCTTCCTAATCACATGTTTGCACAACCCTAATCTAATCACCTACCATTTCTGGTATGTCTTCCAAGTCAAACTTTCATAAGTACTTTCCTTATCAAGCATTGACCTCTTCCCCATGTGAATTTAAAATTCACATTTATTCATCCAATGCATTTCTCTTCTCCATATCCCCTCATAGGTCACATCAGTCACATGGGACAAGGACCTCCTTTATGAGGACCTTGTCTTATCCCCAAGGTACTCCCCAATCATGTGAATTTAAAATTAACATTTATTCCCCCAACAACCTCTCTCATCCCCATGATGATAAGATAGGACTTTCTAAAATTCTTCACTTGTCACCATCATCCTCATATGGGGACAAGAACTTTCTTTTTGAGGAAATCCTCCTGTAATCCCAAGGTACTTGCAAGTACCTCCACCTCACATGTCCTCATTCCACATCACCTATCCTTTTCACACCTCATATTCCACATGGAAAGATGTGAACGCTTGTGAGTCCTCAACTTGCCACAACCCTCCATCTTGCCCATGTTGGCTAAATCCTAGCAATTGAATTCTCTAGAGACTCTTCCCTTAAAATGAAATATTTGGTCTCATTTTCACAACACTTTTAATTATTCACTTTCATTCACATTCAACACCTTCAAGCATTCATCCTCCATTATTTGTAGCCTTCAAGCTTTCATTGCATCCACCTACCACACTTGTCACAATACCCATTTGCACCATTGCATTTCTTATCACATCTACATCATTTTACATCCATTTTTTCATCATTCTTTATTGAAGGAGCACTCAATCAAGCATCAAAAAGGGCCAACCAAACTTGTCAATTCAAGTAAGGTAAAAGGTTTCATTTTCTTTGTATTTTGTTTGGATTCAACTTAGGCCAATCTTGAGTATTTGTTAGTGTTTTCCTTTTTGCATCTCATTTTGTTTTGAATCTTAGCATAGAAAAAATAACTTGCACACATTTTTGGCACACCCGATGGGACCCACAAACGGGATTGTTTTCTTTCACGTTTGTTGTTTTTTGACATTTTGCAGGTTTAGGTTACACAAAGGCGTCCTTGCCCTGAAGACAGGTGACCTGGTCCTAATAAGTGTGACCTGGCCATGAGTAGGGGTGACCTGGCCCTAAGATAGACGACCTGACCCTACATAGACAAGCAACCTGACCCTAACAAGGGAAACCTGGCTCTGAACAGAGGCGGTCTAGCCCTACACAGAGGTGACCTGGCCCTAAACAAATGTGACCTGACCCTGGACAAAGACAATTGAGGTAAAAACAAATACCTGAAGTTCATTTCCAAAGTTCATTTATTGCTATTTTTCTTAGTACTGACCCTCTAACCTATTTTTTTGGTGAGTGTGTTTGTCTTTACTAACATGTTTGTAGTTGTTTTTCATGCTTGTTGAAGATTGAAAGTAAAAAATTCTAACATATTTGTTGCAGGAGGAGAGAACCACTTTCATTAGTTAGATTGTTTGTTTACTTCTTTCATATTAGTTAGGCACATAGATCTAATTAGGAAGAGTCAACTAACTTTTTTGTTGTGCTTGAAAAGTGGACTATTGATGTATCCAATCCCCTTACACAATTTGGTGATCTTGGGTGAAGAGAAATCGTAGTCCACTTAGTCCTTTGTGTTCACACATTTTTAGCGGGACCTACTTGGGGATTTCATCACCGCAAGGGATGATCCCAACCACATGTTACCAACAAAGTATATAAAGGGGGGAGAGTGAAATTTGTACCTCAATTCAATTGCATCATGTTTGGTGGAGCGTTGAAGCTAGGGTGATACCTAGACAAGATATGAAGAGTTGGTTTGAGCTTCCAGTACCTCGTTGGAGTTCCCAACTCACGCTTGTGATGGGTTGGTGTTCATAGTTGTGCTCCACGTATCATGTGTATATCGCGGATGAGGACTCCCTAGTTACCTTGTTTAGCCTAGTTAGAGGACCAATTTGGTCATACCCTTCACACTAATCTTAGGATTGTGTTGTTTGAACTATCTTTTTTGTGCAAAACTAGTGTGTGTTTGTTTAGTCAAGTCATTCTTGGCCCTCTGCTTGTTTTTTGTCCTTTTCCATAATTGTTTTTTCCTAAGACAAGTCCAAGTCAACTAAACATGGGCAACCTTACCCTAAGAGGGTCGACTTGGCCCTAAGTTAGGCGACCTTGCCCTTCTGTTTGGGTCGTTCCCAATTTTTTCTTATCAAAATTGCCCATTTTTCACAGAATAGGCGACCTTGCCTCAAACTAGGTGACTCTGCCCTCAACAGGGGTGACCTGGCCCTAAGTTGGGTGACCCAACCCAAAAATAGGCAACTTTGTCCTCAACAAGGGTGACCTGGCTTTGAGTTGGGTGACCTGGCCCCAATATAGGTGACCATGCCCTCCAGATAGGCAACCTTGCCCTAAACAGTAAATCCCACCTTCGATTCAGTCAATCTATTAGTCCGTTCACCCGTTTCGAATGTTCATTTCCCCATTCCAACGTCTATTTTCCCGTTCCAAGCATCTGTTTCCCTGTTTCGAGTATCCATTTCCCTGCTTCAAGCATTTGTTCGCCTGTTTCGAGCATCCGTTTCCTCGTTTTGATCATTTGTTTCTTTGTTTCGTGTGTCCCTTTCCCCATTCTGAGAGTTTGTTCACCCATTCTGAGCATCTATTTCCCCATTCTAAGTGTGTGTTTCCCCGTTTCGAGCATCCATTCACCTATTCTAAGCGTTCGTTTCCCCATTTCGATAGTTTGTTTACTTGTCTTGGTAGTCCATTTTGTCTTTTAGTGGGTTCATTTATCCAATTTATCAACGTCGTATAATTGTTTCATAGATTTAGACATGTCTAGAAATTGTTTAGGTGAGTCTATTACCTAGTTGGGCGACCTGACCCTTAACTTGGGTGACCTGGCCCCAAGATAGGGGATCTGGCCCTTGAGTTGGGTGACTCATCCCTTAACTTGGGTGACCTTTCCCCAAGATAGGCAACCTGACCCTTAACTTGGGCAACCCTGCCCCAAGACAGGCGACCCTACCCTTAATTTGGGTGACCTGGCCCCAACATTGGGTGATCGTGCACCTGTTAGGTGAGTCTAATTTTTGCCTAGAAAGTTAACCTGTTGGGATCCCGAAAAGATTGTTGTTTCTAAGCCATCTACACCTTTCACCCACTCGTAATCCTCACTTTAGTCCATTTGCATCCAATCATCATCTAGATCATATAGGTACATCCTTAATCATCTCTAGTTTACATATCCATCATCATGTTCTTAATCCAAATCCTCTGAACTTCATTTGAAGTTATAATTTGAATTGACCTAGGTGTCTGAAATCAATCATCATCCTTCAACATCTACTTAGGATCATCATCCGTCCTAAGTCAGTCATCATCCTCGGCCCAATCAATCCCCTTCCATCTCAAGGCATATTTTGTGTCATAATCATCTATCTATCCTTTAATCCAATCAATCAACACCTTAAGTCACCTAGGTTGATTTTTGAACTCAGTTTAGAATCCCTTTCAAACATCCAATCTCATCCAATTTTATTAATCATTTCAATCAATCCATCTTATCCAATCACATCCTTATCCAATTATCCAATCCAATCAATCCTCCAATCATCACTTAGTTCGTCTTTGCATTGCATCTTAGAGTTTAACTGCGTCTCTGTTCATTTGGTAGCCTTGCACTTTCATGCCCGTTTAGACCCGATCACAAGGAAGTAAATGGTAGAACAACAAGTCCGGGGTTCCCAACCAAATATCCCACAAGATCCCAACAATGCCACAAATATCCTGCAAGATCCCCATAACGGCGCTTTGTCACAGTCCAATATTGACGTTCAAAATACCCCACCACCTGGTGATGAAAACATGGTCAATCAACTTGAAGTCACCATTGACGAATACCTTAGTGATCTCGTCAATGTTCAGATGACAGATCGCCTCCTCAACGAGTGTGGGGGTAAGATTCTTGCTACTTTGATCATGAGAGGGATCAAACCACCATCTGATTTTAATGTGTCACAATATTTTGGTACCCACACCCTTCCAGCACCTCGAGACCCGCAGACTTCACAAAATGTTCCATGGGATTCGTATGTCCCTGAAGGTGCACCTACAGAGAATGGGTATCAGCTCGAGTTCAAAAATGTCATGATACATAAAGTTGCAAGTTTTCCTCGCCTCCTCACTGTGGTCTCTATAGCACAACCTAATCCTAACAACCCCTATGCCTATGGCATGCCATAGTACATTCCATTTGCTCCACCACTCCCGCCTTAGCATTCTAGTAATCCACCCATCAATACTGGGGGCACACTTATCCTTGCGTTGATTCCACCTTTAGGATCTACACCCACTATAAATTTACCACCACCCACATTCCACATTCCTCCCATTAATCCTCAACAATCCACTGTATTGCAAGCACCGCCCCAACATATTGTTGTTGTTGTTGTTGTCTTGTCCCAACCACCTTATCAGCAACCTCTGTAGCAAAACGTCACAATCTCACAACAAAACGTCACAATCCCATAACAAAACATTTTGATTCCTCAACAACACTCTACCATTCCTATGCAACCACCACACCAAGTGACACAAACTACATCACAGCTGCTACAACCGCCCCATGGCGCTTCCGTAACATTTCCACAATAGCAACACATCCCATTTCGTCTGCCTTACCAGCAACCACCACATCAAAAATATCCACCCCAACATACACATGTTCCCACACAAACGTAGCGTAATCCTCTCACACACTACCTCTATCATATGTCTAGCACATACACCACCTAGACTTATCCATCCAATCCTAATCCAAATATCCATTTGGCCTCTCAGAATCCATCGTGGACTCAACCACCTCTTTACACCAACCCTCCACAATCACACACAAATCCTTACCAACAGTTGTCTAACCCACAACCACCTACATTGTCACACAACAACCCACCGTCATGTATCATTACCATCCCAATCCATTCTACCTTCAGCAGAAACACTCATATCAACAAGGTGCTTCATCCATGTCATACACTCAACAACAACCATCTTATCAATAGGGTGTTCCATCCACCTCTCACTATCAACAACCACCGTCATACCAGCAAGGGGCTTCCACCTCTTCATACTACCAAGCTCCTACGCAACATCAGCAGGGTGTTCCATCCACTATGTATTATCAACAACAACCACCTTACCAACAAGAAACTTCCACCTCTTATCATCAAAATCCATCATCCTCATATCCATGTTATGTTAATTCGCAATCCACTTACATCAATCAAAGCCAGAAAATGCCTCCATATACACCTCAACCCACTTGCAATTCAACTTTTGCTGCACCATCCTCTTTATATCAGCATTATCCTCCATACAATTAGCCTAATCCATCTAATCTAACTCTTGTTGCATCTATCAATAAAGATTTGGAAGAAGTAAAAGTTGTGCTAAGGGATTTGCAAGTAGGAACCGACAAATAGTTGCTTAAATTTGAGGACATTTGTCCTTATCCATTTGATCCCTCCATTTCATTGGTACTTTTCCCTAAGCATTTTGAAATGCTGAAATTTGATAAGTATAAAGACACCAAAGACCCCAAGGCTCACCTTCAAGAGTTCTACTCCCATTTTCAAGAAGTCATCCATAATGACAATTACCTCATGTAATTGTTTCCTAGGATTTTATAGGGAATAGCTATTCACTGGTTTATGGGTCTTGAGAAGGGATCTATTAAATCCTTTGCACAAATTTTGGAAGAGTTTGTCTCCCACTTCTCCTTCAATCTGGAGAAGGATATCGATACATTAGATCTCCTGAAAGAAAAATAGTGTGACGAAGAAACATTTGCAAGCTATCTTCAAAGATAGAGAGCTTTAGCGAGCCGAATGAAATCACCGCTGAGGGAGAAAGACATGGTCACCCTGTTTATTGAAAACTCTCATTCAGATATGGTTCATAATTTCAAACTCCACTATGTCACAACCTTCACAGAAATAGTAGATAAAGGTCCTATCCTAGAGAGAGCCCTTTCTTGCCAAGGGCAAGTCAAAATCTTCAACTCCGAAATAGAAGTCATTTGGGGACAAGCCTCATTATTGGAACAAGAACAAAAATGTTGTCAATGATGGTGTCACTAAAACCAAACACGTCCAAGTGGCTAATGCCTCGTAGAAGCCACAATATCCTCCTCCCCAACATTCAATTCAAAATTCCATATTAGTGCCAGAAGGGGCACCTCATCCTCCCCAACAATCCAACCAAAACAATCAAGGGGGAAACAAACATCAATTTACTCAATTTGGAGAACCCCTAAGTGTCATGTTTAATAAACTCCTTTAAGCCAATTACTCGATTGCATAGCATGTGACTAAGCCCCTTGACAAATCCAAGCCTAAACCAACCTAGTTTAAAGAAATGAGTATTGTGAGCTCCACAAGATTAAAGAGCATACATTGAATTAGTGTCAAGGTTTGAAAACGTACATCCAGGATCTCATAGATCGAGGTGACATACATGTGGATGCCAACATGACACCCTCATCCAACGCTCAATTGCAGATATATCAGAATGCTTTCCCTAAGCATAACCAAGGTCCTAGCACAAACCCCAGGCCTAGTAACAATAATAATCAAAATAATAGCACCAACAACATCAGTTACAAAAATGTGCCATTTAATTATCAAGGCCTCGTCATGCACATAGAACAAGAAGAACCATGTGTATCTGTGATACGCATAAAAGGCAAGGACCCACAATGTGTTGTCAAAACCCATAGTACTTGTATCACAGTCCCGGGAGCCTCTGCATCCATTCAACCACCATCTGTAAGTTCCCAATACAAAATTCTTGATCATCTAGGAAAGACATTATCCCATATTTCTATCTTGGATTTGCTTAAGTCTTCTCTTGTACACCAATAAATTCTAAACAAGGCCTTACAAGACACCCAAGTTCCTAATGACATAGACCCTACGCAATTTCAATCATTGGTAGGACACCTCTCAACAACCTACCAATTAGGCTTTAGTCAAAATGATATGCCTTGTGTCGACTCGAACCATAATTGTCCCCTTCATCTTGAGGTTAGTGTGAATTGTCACAAAGTAAAAAGGGTCTTGTTAGATAATGGCTTTGCCCTGAATCTTTGCACATTGAAATTCATAAAATAGGTGGGATACACCCAAGCTGACCTAAACAATCAAGTCCTCACCATCAAGGCCTATGACAATGCAGAGCGTGATTCTAAAGGGATAATTTGTCTTTCAATCCAGGTTGGGCCAGTTGTGCAATACACTACATGTCATTTACTTGATCTGGAACTCCCCCTATAACCTCCACCTCGGCCACCCATGGCTCCATGCCATGCAAGCTATTACATCCACATACCATCAATGTCTAAAATTCCTATTCAATGGGGTGGAAGTTACCATACACGTGGATCCCCAGCCATTCGAATATTGCCATGCATTAGAAGCTTCTTTTCCCGATTCATCCACCAACACACTAGCCCTAGAGTACAAATGGGACCACCACAAACATCATCATCCCATTCATCCACCAACAAACTAGCCACCACTTCATCCACTCCATCATCCACATCTGATTCAACCCTCAACAAAGTCCAAATCATCGAAGAGGGGTGTGGTGAATATGAAATGTCTACAGCATTGAACATGGCAACTATTCCACCCTCACCACACACATATGGCCAACCTTCTCAGTCTATCCTGAAGGAAGAAGAGAATACCATCACCTTCAATGCTCTAAATGTGGGATCCAATACCTTTCACTCTCTTGGTTTAAGGCAAGACACACCAGAAGATGACATCAACCAGTGGGTATATCATGAGGAACCTGAACCCTCTCCCCCTTTGAAATAATATTTCCAAGAGTTCTATCCTTGGCCTTCTAAGTTTACAAAGAAATACAATTATCGGGGGGGGGCCTTGTGTAAAAGAACAAGGAAGATGACAACCAATAGAAACTTTTGTATGTCTAAGAAATTTGGGTTTGGGCTATGAGACTAAGAAAAAGGATCCTAGGACACCATCTAGTGCCTCTAACAGCATCAGTGTGGACTATGGTCCCCTTGAAGACATACCAAATGAAGAATCCATCATACACGCGTACGATGATATAGATCACGTTGACCTTTCTTCCATGTTCAACTACTTATCCATTTGCACCATTAGCCTATCCCTTAAGCATCCTAAACGTATAGACTGGGACCTACATGGTAGCATGCCTATAGACACCTTTCACTCAATGAATCAGTACGTACATCTTATGGGGTTGGGGGAAGATGAACACCCTAATTGCAAAAGTAAAAAGAAGCAAAATCAAAAAGGGCCACCTAGTGAAAACCTCCCTGAGGCGCTTTGTGATTGCAAAAGTAAAAACAAAGGGTGTATCTAATAGCGAAAACCTCAACAAGGTGCTAGAAGATGGGGACATTCATCTTCCCCTTGTAGGAACTCAACTATTTGGATGATCATTCATCCTGATCAAGGAAACACAAGCAATAAATTTTGGAATTGAAGAGAATCCCAAAATCACATATGTAGCTAAAGCACTATCAGAGGATGAATATTCTAGCATCACCAAACTTCTCAAGGAGGGCATCATCAATTTTGCATGGACATATTCAGACATGCTAGGTCTTGATCCCACTTTATTAGTACATCACCTAGACATACATCCTTAAGCCAGACCCGTTAAGCAAAAGCTCCAGAAAATGCACCCCCAAGTGGCTTTGTTAGTCAAGAAAGAGCTGGAGAAGCTATAAGACATTGGATTCATCAGACCCATTGACTATTCCAATTGGATCTCCAACATAGTTCCAATCACCAAACCAAACGGGAATATCGGGATCTACATAGATTTTAGGGGCCTCAACAAAGCTTGCCCCAAAGATGATTTCCCTTTGCCAAACATCGACATGTTAGTAGACTTAACTGCAGGGCATAAGATGCTTTCCCTCATGGATGGCTTCTTCAGGTATAATCAGGTTAGAATTGTGCCTGAAGACCAAGATAAAATAGATTTCACCACCCCATGGGGCACCTTCTGTTATAATGTTATGCCCTTTGGCCTTAAAAATGTAGGTGCAACCTACCAACGAGCCATGACTTTCATCTTCAATTATCTCATTCACATCATAATGGAAGATTATGTTGATGATCTATTAGGGAAATCAAGAACAAGGGAAGAGAACTCGACAATCCTCAAGAAGATCTTTGAACATCTAGAACAGTATAAGCTACGACTAAATTTGAAGAAATGTGTCTTTGGTGTCACATCAGGAAAACTATTGGGTTTCATTGTCTCCTGAAGAGTCATAGAGGGCGATCCTGCAAAGGTTAAGGCAATCATGGAAATGCCTCCACCATGCAATCTCAAGCAATTGAGAAGTCTTCAAGGTAAGCTCCAATCCATCTAACAGTTTATTGCTCAATTAGTCGACAAATGTCAGTCATTCACACATCTCTTGAAAAAGGATACTTCTTTTAAGTGGAATCAACAGTGTTAGCTCAACTTCGACCAGATCAAAGAATATTTGGCTCACCTTCCCATCCTTATGCCAATAATTCCCAGTAAACCACTCCTACTATATATTTTTTCTACTTTTGTGGCACTGAGGGCATTCATGGCGCAACATGATGAGTCATCAAAGGAACGACTGATCTACTACATCAGTCGAACCCTAGTAGGCTATGAACTGAATTATTCCCCAATGGAAAAATATTGCCTAGTCGTGGTCTTCAGTTTGCAAAAACTTCGACATTACATGCTCAGCCATCTAGTAAAGCTAATCTTCAAGGTCAATCCACTCAAATATTTGTTATCCAGAACAACTCTGACTAGTCGCATGGCTAAGTGGGTCATTCTATTAAGTGAATTTGATATAGAATATGTGGATCGAAAAGTGATTAAAGGACAAGTGATAGTGTATCAACTAGAAGATGCTCCTTTAGTAGATGCTTATCCTATAGAAACATAATTCCCTGATGAAGAGGTCTTCACAATCACAAAATTTTCCACATGGACACTCTATTTTGATGGATCTTACACACACAAGGGATTAGGAGTAGGAATCTTGCTCATCACCCCCCAGGGAGATTACATATCGAAGTCATTTAGATTGGCCTTTTCATGAAAAAACAACATAGTCGAATACAAAGCTCTTCTTATTGGCCTCAGAATTGCAATCCAATGGCATATCACTCACCTGCAAGTCGTCGGTGATTCCTAGCTAATCATCAAACAAGTCAACGATGAGTTCCTGACAAAGGACGATAAGTTGTTACCATATAAGCATATGCTAGATGACTTCAAAAGGTATTTTACATCCATCTAGTTTGATTAGATACCTAGAGTGCAGAACAAAGTAGTTGATGCCATGGCTACCATTGGTTCTCTCCTTGACATGCCTAAAGATCAAACTGAATGCAGGTTCCTAGTGGAGAAAATTTTAATCCCAACATATGACATCCTTGAAAGTGAGATAGTGTGTGATATTGTGGGTCCTACATCACCCTGGTATCACGATATCTATACTTACTTGGATGACAACACCCTACCCTTGATCTGACACGAAACCAATGCAAATATTTTATCTAGCAAACATCTTGTTACACCATTGTAGGTGATGCACTTTATCGTCGTGGGTATGATGGAACCCTCCTTAAGTGTCTAAACAAGACTAAAGCTCACACTGCATTAATGGAGGTACATAGTGGTGTATGTGGGGCCCATTCAAATGATATGGCATTAGCTAAAATAATTCTCAGGGATGGTTAATATTGGCCCACATTCGAACATGATCTTATGAATTTGTGAAGAAATGTCTACCATGTCAACAACACGCAAATTTAATCCATGCTCTTGCACAGGATCTCCAACCTCTCATAGTGTCATGGCCCTTTTCTCAATGGGGCTTTGACCTAATCGACAAGATCTATCCCCCATCCTCTGATGGCCATACCTTCATCATCACTACAACTCGATACTTCACCAAGTGAGTGGAAGCAATGCCACTCTCACAAATCACAGGTACTCAAATTTCCAAATTTGTCCTATTCCATATTCTCTATAGATATGGAATTCCATCCACCATCCTCACTGATAATGGAAATCCTTTCAAGAACCAAGCCATGGAACACCTTTGTGAAACCTTCCACATCCAACATCATTGGTTGACACCCTATTACCCTCAAGGTAATGGACAGGCGAAGGCCACCAACAAAACTTTGATCAGGATCCTCAAAAAGGTGGTCAATAACACTGGTCGAGATTGGCACCTCCATATCCATCCTACCCTTTGGGCTTATTGCACCTCCATCCGCACTCCTATAGGAGCCACCCCATATTCTCTTGTCTATGGTGCTAATTCCATCTTGTTGATTGAGGTAGAAATCCCATCACTGAGAATATCCCTAAAGAATCTTATCAGTGATGAAGAAACTTAGATCGCAAGACTTAGCCAGCTGGAACTCCTCAATGAAATACGAATAAAAGTGTATGACCATCTTCAAGCATATCAAAATTGTCTAAAAATAAGCTACAACAAGAAGGTTCATCCTCGCCAATTCAATGTTGGTGACTTAGTTCTTAAGGAGAATCAGTGCACTCAACAGGATCGAGAAAAGAAGGAAAAGTTTGAAGTAAATTGGTTGGGTCCTTATGTTATCACAACAAAATATGGATTAGGAGCATACAAACTTGCTACACCTAAAGGAGATCCCCTCGAGGAGCCCATTAATATCATGCACCTGAAAAGGTTATACACTTAAGTCAGCTGGGGTATCCTATCCTGCGAAATCTAAAAAATACAAAAAAAGCAAAAAATTATCAAAAATACAAAAAAGTCAAAAAAGTCAAAAAATAGTAAAGATAAATAATTCATCCTATGGTGAAAACCACCCTTGGTGGTGCCTTGGATAGGTATTTTTGGTGAAAACCTATGCATAGGTGTCATTCGTATGAGGGCTTAATCATTTTTTACCTTGTGTCCTAGTTATTTTATGCTTCCAACCATCCTAATCTCATATCCCCATCATCATATCAATCCTATCCTTACATCCACATTCATAATCCAGTTGCTTGGTATATTTTGGTTTAGCATTGGATGAACTTCATTGGCTATCTATCATCCTGAGATTTTATCCTCATCTGATCTTGGGTCGCTTGTCTTATCGTTTTGTCTCTCTTCTGCTTCCATCTAGGTTCTTTCATCGTGTCGGTATTCTGGTCCTTGTCGAACTAAGTTGCCCTTGTGCTTTCACGTAGGCAAAGTTGATCATTTGATCTACCCTTGGGGCATTTCTTCTATCTAGTTTTGATCGTTTTCCTTCTTCCTCTATACCCATTATCCTTTTTTCATTTGTATCCATCATTGGTCTTTCATCCTTTTTGAACTATGTTGCCCCTGCACTTGCACGTAGGCAAGGTCGATCATTTGATCCACCCTCGGGGCTTTGGCTTTTCTTTTCTTTGTTTTTTTTTTTTTTTTGGACATTCTGGTTGTTGTCCTTCATCATTTATCTTCATTGTCCTCTTTCCGCTTTTATCCATAATCATTTTTTGAACTACGAGGGTTGTGCGCTTTCACATAGGCAAGGCTAATCTTTGATCAGCCCCTGAGCCCCTAGGTCTTTAGGGTGTGTTATTCCTATGTCATGTGCCTTGTGTCATGTTTCCAAGTATGTCCTTATCTAGCCGGTTCATCATAAATTGGATCTATTTGTATCATGAGATTCAATCAGTTTTGGAGTCTCCTACGTCATATTTGATCTTTTAGTTTAGTATCCATCTTTGGTCTTAACATGATGTATCCTTCCTAACAAACCTCATCAACCCCATCCATCCTCTTGATCCAATGACAAAGTATGTTTTCAAATTGATTGCAATCTTTCGATACTTTTGGCTTATATTTATCATTTGAGCTCCCTATCATCACTTGTTAAGGCCGCCATGATCTATCATATTATGGTGTGTTTTGACTGGTTAACATAGGGGAATATCTTGATCTTTGTTTATTGTTATCTTCTTGGTTTTCGCATGTAGTATCTACCAAGACCCTTGAAGTCTTATGTTACACTGGGGAATCCTATTGTGCTTGTTATCCCAATACTTGGCCCGACCAAAATCATCGCTACTTTGGGGTGTTGGGATAGCCTCTTTGTTTGTTGTGTTTGTGTATGCATTAGACACTAATCCACCTTGGTTTCACATACCATGGTACCTTGTGTCTTATGCTATAGCAAAAATTCGTGGCTTGAAGGCAAATTGCATTAGGATTGCATTTCATTTTCTCTTCCATTGCAATGCATGTATCGTCCATCCCTTCTTTCTTATGATTTTGGCTGTGCAAAAATTAATTTCTTCTTCCATTTCTCTTTCTCTTGTTCAAAATATAATATTCATTGTTTTTCGAGCTCTATCCAACGGTACCTTATGTTTCTTCATATTGAGAAGTCACTCGGGGCCCCTTTTTCTTCCCCAACCGCCCTCTTGAGGGGGCATACCCTACCATTTGCATTCATTCCTCCTTCTTTGTCACTTTCTTGTGAGATCGGCGCATCTCTCTCCACTTCCCTCCATTTGGCTAGCTCACACAACTTCTCCCATACTAGGGCATCACTTTCTAGTTGCTTCCTCTATAGAGTCATCTGCATTTTATTTTTCTTCGAATCATTGTTATTCTAACAATATTTTGAAGAGGGGAAAAATGTAGACATCCAAATTTGACCACTCCCATATGGTGAAATATGTATCCTTTATTCGTCCATTTCATCAATATTAATTAAATAAATTATTTTATTAATATTTCCCCTTTCTCTAAGGTTTCTAAAGTATTTAATTTATCATTTCATCATTTTATCTCTAAATTAGATAAATATATCAATTTATTTAATTTAGTCATTTTCCCTTTTTTGAATTAAATTCCTTCTTTTCTCTCTCTTTGTCACATCCTCCATAATCTTCTTCTAATCTGTATTAGTTTAATTAATCCATGATTAGGATGTGCATATCCTTAATCAAGATTAATGTCACATCCTCCATATTTAGCCACGTGTCTCTAATCCTCCATTAATCTTCCTAATCACATGTTTGCACAACCTTAATCTAACCACCTACCATTTCTAGTATGTCTTCCAAGTCAACCTTTCATAATTACTCTCTTTATCAGGCATTGACCTCTTCCCCATGTGAATTTAAAATTCACATTTATTCATCCAATGCATTTCTCTTCCCCATATCCCCTCATAAGTCACATTAGTCACATGGGACAAGGACCTCCTATATGAGGACCTTGTCTTATCCCCAAAGTACTCCCCAATCATGTGAATTTAAAATTCACATTTATTCCCCCAACAACCTCTCTCATCCCCATGATGATAAGATAGGACTTTCTAAAATTCCTCACTTATCACCATAATCTTCATATAGGGACAATAACTTCCTTTTTTATGAAATCCTCTCATAATCCCAAGGTACTTGCAAGTACCTCCACCTCACATGTCCTCTCTCCACCTCACATATCCTTTTTCCACATCACCCATATTTTTCACACCTCATATTCCACATGGCAAGATGTGAAGGCTTGTGAGTCCTCAACTCACCACAGCCCTCCATCTTGCCCATGTTGGCTAAATCCTAGCAATTGAATTCTCTAAAGACTCTTCCCTGAAAATGGAAGATTTGGTCTCATTTTCACAACACTTTTTCATTATTCACTCTCATTCACATTCAACACCTTCAAGCATTCAAGCAACTTAGCACTCTTAGCACTCTCAAGCATTCATCCTCCATTATTTGTAGCCTTCAAGGTTTCATTTCATCCACCTACCACACTTGTCACAATACCCATTTGCACCATTGCATTCCTTATCACATCTACACCATTTGACATCCATTTTTGCATCATTTTCTATTGAAGGAGCACACAATCAAGCATCAAAAAGGGCCAACCAAACTCATCAATTCAAACAAGGTAAAAGGTTTCATTTTCTTTGTATTTTGTTTGGATTCAACTTAGACCAATCTTCAATGTTTGTTAGTGTTTTTTCTTTTGCATCTCATTTTTTTTTTCATTTTAGCATAGGAAAAATCACTTGCACACATTTCTGGCACGCCTGGTGGGACCCACAAACAGGTTTGTTTTCTTTCACTTTTGTTTTTTTTTGACATTTTGCAGGTTTAGGTTACACAGAGGCATCCTTTCTTGGAAGGTAGGTGACCTAGCCCTAACAGGGGTGACCAGGCCCTAAGCAGGGGTGACCTAGCCCTAAGATAGGCAACCTGGCCCTAACAGAGTTGACTTGGCCCTAAGACAAACAACCTGGCCCTGATAGGGGCAACCTGGCCCTAAGACAAATGACCTAGCCCTGACAAGGGCAACCTGACCCTACAAAAATGAGCAAATTGGCCCTGAACAGGGGCAACCTAGCTCTAAATAAAGGCGGTACGACCCTACACATAAGTGACCTAGCCCTAAACAAAGGCGACGTGGCCCTGGACAAAGATAACTAAGGTAAAAATAGATACCTGAAGTTCATTTCCAGAGTTCATTTATTGTTTTTTTTCTTAGTACTGACCCTTTAAACTATTTTGTTGGTGAGTGTGTTTGTTTTTACTAACATGTGCATAGCTATTTCACGTTTGTTGAAGACTAAAAGTAAAAACTTCTAACATATTCATTGCGGGAGGAGAGAACCACTTTCATTAGTTAGATTGTTTGTTTATCACTTTCATATTAGTTAGGCACATAGATCTAATTAGGAGGAGTCAACAAACTTATTTGGTGTGCTTGAAAAGTGGACTATTGACATATTCAATCCCTTTGCACCATTTGGCGATCTTGGGTGAAGAGAAATCGTAGTCTACTCAGTGTTTTGTGTTCACATATTTTTAGCGGAACCTGCTTGGGGATTTCATCACCCCAATGGATGATCTCAACCACATGTTACCAGCGGGGTATATAAAGGGGGAGAGCGAAAGTTGTACCTTAATTCAGTTACGTCATGTTTGGTGGAGCATCGACGCTAGGGTGATACCTAGCCAAGACGTGAAGAGTTGGTCTGAGCTTCCAATACCTCGTTGGAGTTCCCAACTCATGCTTGTGATGGGTCGGTGTTCATGGTTGTGCTCCATGTATCGTGTGTATATCAAAGACTCCCTAGTTACCCTATTCAGCCTAGTTAGAGGACCGTGTTGGCCATACCCTTCACACTAATCTTAGGATTGTGTTGTTTGAACTGCCTTTTTTGTGTAAAACCAGTGCATTTTTATTTATTCAAGTCAGTCTTGGCCCTCTGCTTGTTGTTTGTTATGTTGTTTGTCCTTTGCCATAGGTTTTTTGCTTAAGATAAGTCCAAGTCAACTAAACAGGGGTGACCTTGCCCTAACAGGGGCAACCTGGCCCTAAGTTGGGGGACCCGACCCTTCTATCTGAGTCATTTCCCAGTCTATTCTTGTCAAAATTGCCCATTTTTCACAGAACAGATGACCTTGCCCCAAAATAGGCGACTCTGCCCTCAATGGGGGTGAATTGGCCCTAAGTTGGGAGACCCAACCCCAAAACAAGTGACTCTACCCTCAACAGGGGTGACCTGGCCTCAAGATAGGCAACCCTGCCCTCTATACAGGCGACCTTGCCCTGAACATTCAATCCCACCTTCGGTTCAGTCAATCTATTAGTCCGTTCGCCTATTTCGAGTGTTTGTTTCCCCATTCTGAGTGTCTATTTTCTCATTGTGAGATCCATTTCCCCATTTCGAGTATCCATTTCCCCACTTCGAGCATTTGTTTCCTCGTTCTAAGCATCTGAGCGTTCGTTTCCCCATTTTGAGCATTCGTTCACCCGTTTTGAGCATTTGTTTCCCTGTTTCGATAGTCTGTTTGCTTGTCCTAGTAGTCCATCTACTCTTTTAGTGGGTTCATTTATCCAATTTATCAATGTCGTTTGATTGTTTCTCATATTTAGACAAGTCCAAAAACTGTTTAGGAAAATTTGTTACCTAGTTGGGTGACTCATCCCTTAACTTGGGCGATCTGGCCCTTGAGATGGGTGACCCGACCCTTAACTTGGGTGACTTTACTCCAAGATAGGTGACCCGATCCTTAACTTGGATGACCTGGCTCCAAAGTTGGCTGACCCTACCCTAAGACAGGAGACCCTGCCCTTAACTTGGGCAACCTGGCCCCAACGTTGGGCGGTCGTGCGTCTGTTAGGTGAGTTTGATCTTTGCCCAGAAAGTTAACCTATTGGGATCCTGAAAAGTTTGTTGTTTCTAAACCGTCTACACCTTTCACCTACTCATAATCCTCACTTTAGTCCATTTGCATCCATATGCATCCAATCGTCATCTAGATCATATAGGTACATCCTTAATCATCTCTAGGTTACATATCCATCATTGTTTTCTTAATCCAAATCCTTTGAACTTCGTTTGAATTTATTATTCGAATTGACCTAGGTGTCTGAAATCGATCGTCACCATCATCCTCATATGGAGACAAGAATTTCCTTTTTTAGGAAATCCTCCTCTAATCCCAAGGTATTTGCAAGCACCTCCACCTCATATATACTTTCTCCACCTCACATGTCCTCTTTCCAAATCACCCGGCATTTTCACACCTCATATTCCACATGGAAAGATGTGAAGGCTTGTGAGTCCTCAACTCACCACAACCCTCCATCTTGCCCATGTTGGCTAAATCCTAGCCATTGAATTCTCTAGAGACTCTTCCCTTAAAATGGAATATTTGGTCTTATTTTCACAACACTTTTTCATTATTCACTTTCATTCACATTCAACACCTTCAAGCATTCAAGCAACTTAGCACTCTTATCACTCTTAAGAATTCATCTTTTATTATTTGCAGCCTTCAAGCTTTCATTGCATCCACCTACCACACTTGTCAAAATACCCATTTGCACCATTGCATTCCTTAACACATCTATATCATTTTGCATCATTTGTCATTGAAGGAGTGCACAATCAAACATTAAAAAGGGCCAACCAAACTCATCAATTCAAGCAAGGTAAAAGGTTTCATTTTCTTTGTATTTTGTTTGGATTCAACTTAGGCCAATCTTGAATGTTTGTTAGTTTTTTTCTTTCTACATCTCATTTTGTTTTGCATCTTAGCATAGGAAAAATCACTTGCACACAGTAGGTATCCATTATGTTGGAGGTCTCGAAGGAAAAATTTCAAAGTTTGATGAATGATGGAAAAGTGGAGATTAAGAAAGAGGAGTTGATCCAAGTGAATTAGTGGTTGTTATAGGTCCAATCAATAATCCACATCTATAGAGAAGCTAATAAAGCAACATATCTTCTAGAAAATCATGGAGTAGACCAACATGAGGAGATCAAAATAGGATGCCAATCAGAGTACTGGCAAGGCCTGGACACAATACTCTTGGCAGAAATGTGTGGGCATGAAGCAGATCAAGCCTAAGGGTGGCAGGTAAGTACCAACGAGGTAAGTTATGTTAAATCCCATATGCTTATAATTTACTAATAATAGGGGAAATCGAAAATTGATTCAATCATCTCAATTTGAAAATCTTATAATTTATAATACTACTAATGTTATTCGAGGGCTTTGGTAGGAGGCAATAGTTGATTAGGTTCAACCATGCTAAAATTATAAAAAAATTGCGCTATATTGAGGACAACAAACCAAAACCCTAAGACAATAATGATTGTATAACCCCAGGGCAACTAATGATAATCTTAAGCCATCACCCTTCAAACAATATCACTGAGAGGGATTCTAAAAATTGTCTTCTGGAGAGTTCTTAAGAGAAATTTCCACTTTATTTTCTTCATCCCCTTCGGGAGAGAATTCACACATTGAATTAATTTTGATAGTATCAATTTTTGGCCCGAAACTAAAGTACATTGTAAGACAATGTCTCTAAAATTTAAAGCTTCCAACACAAATATGTTACAGATATTACACAAAGCTATTACAAGATCAAAATTATTTGAAAGAAAATTTGAAACAATAATTGCTAAACCTTGGAGTCTAATATGACAAGCCTTAGTAAAGGTAATTTGGGTTTCTTATCGGTAACGAATAATCGGTTGGGTATTTAAATCAATTTGACTTCAGCGCTCAAAAGATGTGAAACTAACATTACTAACACCGACAAGCCAAAATGTATTTTCCAAAAAATCCTTTAATTCACAAGGAAAACATCAACAATTTTAGTTGAAATGTATTTATCAACATATCAAAAAACCAGAAAAGAGATCATCACAACATAATTTTGGAAAGGATACAGGATTTAAATATATAGAAATATAGACAATATTATTATACCTTTTTGAAACCAAAGTACATCTTACAACATGTATTTGTGTTAATTCCCTAGCATATTTCAGTATCTCAAGCTATATGTGCATCAAATATATGTTTCTAGAAATTTTGAATCAAAAAGCAAAATGCAACTGCTCAACTATACCCATAATGGGTTATACACATTCTAAGGTTATTACATTTTTTTCCATTTACATGGGCTTTCTAGAAATAGTTCAAAACCTAAAATGAAAGCCTAAATCTAGTCGCGCGTAGATTCACAATAGTGGGTCCTCATTCTCCGATAAGTATATAACAGCTAGTAGCCAAAAACTATTTTGAAATGAAGCACTAAATCCTAACATAGGCGATAAACTCATTTATCCACTCAAAATCTTAAATTGGCTCGAGATGATAAAGATTTCTCAGGAATTTTTAACCCTCCAGAACTTGATGATGGTGGTTCAACAACTCGGCTCCACTAATATCCGAAAAAATGTGAGATACCTGGCACCCATTGGGTGACCTATCTCTTAAGGACACAGTATTCCCACAGTATTGCAGTATCTCCACTTTTCCTTCAACACGATCTTAAGGCATTGATTCGTAATGCATCCCAAGAAGGATAGCTAACTCCTATCGCTAGTCAATAGAATTGGAATCTCCATGAGCACAGAAAATTACAATTTCTTCATAATACACCAGAGATGAAAACCCTAAAGTAAACTAAAAAATGTAACAATGATTAACTGATGAGCCTAAAGAAAGATCTCAAATGAAGTATAGAGGGGTTGGCTCTCACACAAGTGAGATTGCAATTGACAACAATGCAAAATGAAGGAAGTGCAAAGGGGTTGCAATGGAGGTTTAGAAATGAGGCACATACAACTTTAATTGCCATCTATCCTTCATAATGGTCAAATGAGGCATGTATAATATTAATTACTAGCTATCCTTCACAATGGTTAAGCCCATAACATGTTAAAATGCCCACAAAATAAGGGCATCATTAATCAACATGGGGGGCTAATCAACCGTCACATTAAAGCTAATTAATAAGAGATTGAAACACCTAGCACAAATCCTCAACTCTACTCAAATACTTTGATCCAATTATCCTCAATCACTATCCATTATACCTTCAAATAGTCGCCCTTAACTCTTTTTATGTTTTTTTAATATTTTCATGTAATAAAAAAACTCAACTCCAATCTCTTATTTAGAACTGAACTTTTGAATGCATGATTTTTTATGCAATTTTTATTTGAATTTTAAACTTGTTTTATTTAATTTTAATAAAAATTATTTTATTAATTAATTAATTAATTTATAATAATACTCATGCAAATCATTTAAAACTTATTTTATTTTATTTTGATATGAATTTAAAACTTATTTGATTTAATTTTTATTTTCTATTTTAATAATAACTATATATAATTATGGGATTTATCATTATCAAACATTTGAAAATAAAATATTTTATTTTACTAATTAAATTAATTTTGTAAACAAAACATCCATAAGACATAGTCATTATCATAACACAAAAAATTAATGATGTATTCAAAGAAATCATAATCATACACAATGTAGAATGAATGCAACTATGTGAGTGTGTGTGTATGATTTTCATCATGCCGACTATTGTCGGGCGGCTAGGTCATCTCTACCTCAGCCATGTTCTCACCTTAAACTTGTTCCTACACTCATTTTCACTCAATATCTCATCAATATGCTAGTTCATAAAACCATAATCAATAATCGAAACATCCGCATCATAATAATTCATCATTATTTTAATCGCAATAACATGCATTTTAAAGATAACATCTAATTTATCATCCACAAAAATGCATTAATCTATGCTTCAAACACATATTCTCCAATGGTCTCATCCAGTTCCATTTATTATGAAATAAAATTTATGCAAGAAAAAATTGAGATGTGATAGACTACCTTGTCACCTTGCACCTTAGTTAATCTCCATTGGTTGATTCAATAATTTGTATAAAACTGGAATACATGTCAAGTAATGAATGTAACAAATTTTAAAACAAAGGGGTAAAAAATTTATTGATCTAGAAAACCATTACAAAGTCATAGAAAACCAAACCCGCTAGGGGCAAGAAACCAAACCCAAGAAATCAAGTCACTCCCAAGAACACATCGCATATCCTCCATAACCCTTTCTTCAAGAACATGGGACAAACCCCTTAGAAGGATTTCGTAGTCATCCACATTACAAGTCCCCATTTTCTTTGACACCAATCTAGCCAAACCATCCACCACCTTATTCCATTCCCGAGGAATGTGACAGAAGGTGATAGAATCCAAGACCCCACTCAGAGCTATGATTTTCTTAACCACAATAGCCAGCTTCCAATTCACATCATCAAAATTCCTTTGATTCAACATATCAATAACAAGGTCTGAGAATCTAATTCACAAACAACCCGCCTCCAACCAGAGGCACAAACACATTCCAATGCCAGAAGAATAGATAAGGCCTCCATGAAGTTATTAGTTTGTTGAACTTTGTATATAGAAAATAATAAAACCACCACTCCCAAACTATCCCTGCCAATACCACCAACCCCAACATGCCTAGGATTACCTCTAGATGACCCATTAGTGTTAATCTTTAGCTCACCTAGAGGAGGGGGACACCAATGACTACTACGTTGGGTCCTCCCCTTGCCACCCTATCGTTGACCAGGCAACAAATCCCTCCTGCAACCAATAGATAGTCCCAAAGAACTCACCACACCCAGATCACTAGGATCAACATGAACTGGAAAGTCATGCACTTAGTTGCCAGAGTCTCTTACAGGACCCCCAAGATTCTCAACCAAAGTTGATCAGCTAGCAACTTCTTATCCAAAAAAAATATGTGGTTGTGTTCCAACCAGATGTGTCAGATAATCAAGCTAGGGCCAATAATCCAATCTATTTGAATAAAATAAGTTTTAGTAGGAGGATTCCCCTAGCCCATCCAAAAGTCCTCCAAAGAATAGGCATGTCTACACAGTTGACTTTATGCATCCACCACTAATGCCAAATTGATCTAGTAAAGGGACTTTGAAAAAAGAGGTGGGAAGTGCACTCTTCATTACAAGTACACATTATGCACATATAAGGGCCCTGAAACCCACGCTTCCAAAGATTCTCCTAGGTAAGGGATCTTCCTTGCACCACTAGCCAGGAGAAAAATTACACTTAGACCAAGCAAACCAATTCCAAACCTGCTTCCACCATGAGACCCCTTAACACCTAAAAACCTATTTATCTAGTACCTAATAACCCAAGGCAATGAAAAATTTACCATTCGGATCAAGTCCCAAGCGAAGACATCCCTCTTGAGAAGAAAGTCGCAAACCCAACCAGTCAAAATAACAGCTAGCTCTTGACAATCCTTTGTCGATCCCCCATGATTCCACTCCTACAGGTCCTTTCACCTGTAAACATTAACCTGATCCAGGAACCTGGGGAGTTTTGAAATCTTCCACCCAACTCCAACCAACATCAAGAAAATGACTACATAAAGTTTGCAAGTGAGGGTGATTTGTCAAGATGGGAGGATGACCATCCCAAGAATCAAACCAGAAGAGAGCATCTTGACCACTATTAAAAATCTAGAATAACCCATATTTGACCAAATTGGCACCTCTTTTAAGGGTACCCCAAATCATAGAACCCTTCCCCATCAAGCTAAAACAAGACACATCAACACTCTCAACATCTCCCAGATAATTTGAAGTGAGGATTTTAGCCCATATCTAATGTTGTTGAGAACACCATCTCCAGTACAACTTAGTAGATAAATATTGCCCATTCAAATCGGTCTGGTGTAAACCTAACCCACCTTCCTTCTTTGTCTTTTAGGTGGAATCCCACTTAACCAAGCTCCACTTCATATGAAGAAGATTTCCAGACCAAAGAAACTGGCAAGATAAACTCACAAAATCTTTGATGAAACTAGAAGGGACAAATAACACAAAGCATTTGTACATAGGAAGAGCCTACAACACAGACTTCAAAAGAGTCACTCTTCCCACAAAAGATAACCACCTATAAGTCCAATGGCTGACCTGTTTGTGAAACTTATCAATAACCTCTTGCCAAAATAGTATGAAAAGCGAACAAATAGAAAGAGGAATGCCAAGGTACTTAAAAGGGAGAGAGCCAATCTAAAATCAAATAATACCAGCAATTCTCCTTTGAATAAGCTTTGGAGTATTAAATAAATAAATAAAGGACTTCCCTTCATTAATACTCTATCTGGAAGCAGCCAAGTAACTATCTAGGACTCTCTGCCAAGTAACAACCTCTTCAAATCTGGCCCTACCCATTAGAGCAGTATCATCCACAAACTGAATATACCAACCCTAAATGAGACCCAACTCCACCCGAGATCTAATAAATCTCCCTTGTTTGAGTCCCCTAGAAGCTCCAAACAATTTAGTTGGCTCATCGTTGACCAACATAGAGAAGGAAGAAGATGTGACACAACTCTTGACTCACTCAATCTAGTCACTAGAAAAATCAAAAATCCCTTAGAATGTTGAATAAGAAATGCCCATTTAACACAATCATATGCTTTAGCCATGTCTTGTTTAATAAACATAGCTTTTTCTCTAGAATAGGCTATAAAGTGAATGGTTTCAGTTGCAATAATGACCCCATTGAGAATCTGCCTACCAACAACAAAACCCCCTTGCTCTTCATAAATTAACTTGCTTAACCAAGGCTTCAGATGCTCAAGAATCAACTTTGTAATTATCTAAAACATCAAAAATCATACGCTCTATGTTTAGGGAGATAGAACAACCAATTTCCTCCAAGTTCCATTCAAGGAAAGCTTTGAGATATCAATCCAAGCATGGAATGGGGGAAAGAGATCTGCAATAAGGTGTCTTAGGGTGTCATTAAATACTAAAAGGGGTTTCACCACCAAGCAATTGCTTGGAAAGACAAGAGATGAAATAATGTTTAAATGATATACAAAACCTAGCTATTATGACTTAGAAAAAAAACTTAAATCAGAACACCAAATTGGAAATAAACACAGGTGGACTTGGAGATTTGAAGAGACTTCAATCAAGGTCTAAAATCCTAAAAAATGTTGACTTTAATGCTCACTGGGACTCATACTCCAGGCTAGGCGATTTAG
Organism: Sequoiadendron giganteum; assembly: GCA_007115665.2. Classification (NCBI taxonomy): domain Eukaryota; kingdom Viridiplantae; phylum Streptophyta; class Pinopsida; order Cupressales; family Cupressaceae; genus Sequoiadendron; species Sequoiadendron giganteum. The sequence continues at coordinate 444,934,922 of CM021107.1, read as the reverse complement.
TCCTAGATTAGGGTTTTTGGGCAAAAATTAGAATCTAGCAGTGACAAGTCTGGATCCTTCAAAATCTGGGAAAATTTGTTGTACCAAGCCTCATAAGTCACAAGTGGTGTATTAGTCCCATTCTAGTTTTCCAAAAGGTTGAGATCTAAACTTGTTCTACTATCTCTGCTCTTCCTTCCTAACTTCGTTTCTAGATCTAAACCTCGTAAAAACCCTACAAAACATAATATTGTATTGATTTTCTTATGGGGGGTTCACCTTAGTCAAATCCCTAGTTTGGTAATTAAACCTTTATAGAAACGATAGATCTTGAAAATAGATATGAATGCAAATCCTAACCTTAAGTGCATCTAAGATTAGGAGATCTAAAATGAAATACAACCCTATTCTAATGTGCTAGAATAAGATGCATGAATGAAGTATAAAGATCATGACTCACTTTAGGGGATCTCTAATCACCCTAATAAGTCACAATGATGGATATACCTTCCTTTAGGCTGAAATTAGAATGATAATAGAGGATGGAATCACTTAGGAAACAATTCATTAGGCTTGGTTTGATGGCTAGTTGCATCTCCCCAACCTATAATCCATCATGATTCACCATAGGCAACCATCATCAATATTTGAAAATGCTAGATCTTGAATAAAAGTGAGCTTGAAGACCTACAAAAACACTATAATGTTGCACCAAGACTTCAACTTTTCTTGCTCCTTGTTCTTGAATGCTCTTGTGAAAGTATGCTTTAGTGCTCAAGTTGGTATTATGAATGCTTAGCTTGCTTAGGTGAAATAATGAATTAAAACCTTTTCTATATAGGCATCTCATCTAATTTACCATTTATTAGATTTCAAATGTCGACATGAACCAAAAATTTGAATTGAAGACCTTAATTTCCTACTCAAACCCTAAAAAGGGGCCACCCAGGACTCATACAACATTTGTGGCATATGGGTCCCACCTAGGGGGACTCATATGCCCAAGGTGGTGTATGAGTCCCACCTTAGTTTTTTGGGGTGAGAAAACGTTGAATTGTTAGAAAATTAAATGTATTTATTGATTTTGTTGGGGTTTTAGTCGAAATAAGCCTTGAGATCTGAAATAAAGGGTCTTAGGGGCCTATTAAAGATGGTTTAAAGTGTCATGAATGTAGGGGTACTAAAATAGGTCTAAACTAAGTGTGAAATTATACCATCTCCAAGAAGAGTGTACAATTTTCTACACTACATTTATCCCCCACTTAGTGCCCATATGACTCTACGTGCATATGCAAGCTAAAGGAATCTGATCAATAAACTTCATTTCATAAAAGGATACTCATATGGATTCATTTGCAAACATAAGAGAATGAAGCCCCCATTGTAGCTATCTGCAAAACCACAATGTTAGGAACTGCAACCTGCAAAACCAATTCATTAGTCATTCATTTATCCTCTTATCTAACTTCTTCATGAAATCAAATTTGAGGGTAGATGTATGTCCCCCCTTGATTCCACTTACTTTATGGAGTTTGAATCAAGGTAGCATTCTAGCCGCATCAAATTAGACAAGTCGTATCATAGGGTATTTCCAAGTACCCTACCACATAGTGATAGACATTTGATAAGATAGGGAGCGGAATCATAAATCCAATGCAACAAATGACATCAAAAAAGGACCTCTCTATCCCCCAATATGCTAGTTTGAGTGAAAAAGGCACTTCTAACCCTAATATGCAAATGATATAATTTGAAAATATATGAGTGAAAAGTGAAGTAACTTGTAATCATTTTGTCTTTTACCTTCTTGTAGTTTTATTTTGGTGGAGAGTGAGTGATAATTATGAGTATTCGAGCATACATGCCCCTAAGACTCGATAGCCTGCATGAGGAGGTAGCGTGAGATGACCTTTAGCATCCGGTGAATGGATTCTTCTCTACCTTAGCTTCATTTTTACACATTTCTAGGTATATTTAGGACTTTAGAAAAAAAAAGTCGCAAATCGTCCCTTTTTTCGCAAAGTGTCCCACTTTTTTGTGAAGTGTCCCACTTTTTCACAAAGTGTCCCATTTCTTCGCAAAGTGTTCCAAATAAGGAATAAAGTGTCTAGAACCCTTACAAAATTACCTAGAGCAACTTTAGCACACCTTTTTATCGTTGATGTATAGATATAAGATTTCTAGAATGTTTATAGGACATATTTTTGCTTTTTTGTTAGATTCCTCCGTGATCACGATAGCATCTTGGTAGCAAACTATTCTATCGCTTACGAGCCTCATCACCACACTATCAGAGGAGGATACACATATTACAGGACACTAGGATATATTGGGTGTACCTCATGCCTCCTATGAGGTATCATGATTCCATGTTAATGGCATTAGCAGAGAGATGGGATGTAGACACCTACACTTTTCGTCTACCAATGAGCACTATGACAATCACTTTGGAGGATGTTTATTGCATCCTTCAAGTTCCCATTCGAGGTGAGACCGTGCACTTCATAGAGGATCGTACATACAAAAAGATGAGAGCAGATATATGGTACTACCTTGGAGGACTAGTTCAAGATGAGATTGTGGGGCCACGTATTGAACTACAGTGGCTACTTTATGCACAATCACCACTTTTGAGATAGATTATGATTTTCACCATAGCACTAGTACTAGTCCTAGATTTTCAGGGAGCACACATAGATGGAGGCCTAGTTCACATGATATGGGAGATGGAGTATCACAAGACTGTCTATGCATGGGGTCACAATATTCTTACACATCTTTACTATGATCTAGGATGGTCCGCATATCACAAGGTTGAGAGCATGGTGCATTGTACACTACTGCAAGTTTGGTACCTAGAGCATATCACATGCACCAGGATGGTAGGGTTACCTTCTATATGCGCCCTCAAATACCCACATGCATTCAACTATGCACTAAGATGAACGTGGTAGTATGGATATATTTTATACTCAAGAGTTAGATTTGACCGCCTAGATCAGGAGGAGATCTTGTGGAGGCCTTATTAGTTGATACCACAGTAGCCAGATGAGACCCACTAGTTTAGGAGGATGCATATGGATAGGTTTCTACTAGGGAGACATTATTATGTAGTAAGACCATTCTACTATGATCATGTCATGAGATAGTTTGGATAGGTACAGGTACCATGAATAGGACGACCCTTTTATAGGTGACCAGTGTGGAGTGCCCGGAGGGAAAGGAGATACAAGATGACTCACCACTAATGATGCAATCTCTAGTGATTCAGATGATGAGGATCTTGGTATTCCCTAGTCTTTGACATTGATGACAATGGTGCTACAAATACCTATGAGGAGTGGTGGGTCACAACACGACCAACTCTGGTGTTTCCTATGGATTAGCCTATAAGATTTGTGGGGCCACTTCCAAATCAAAGGGATGAGGAGGAGGAGATAGGTGAGGATACAAGGCTTAGGGCTATAGATCTATTTGTAGATGAGATAGAGGAGGACTACAACAAGGAGGTAGACTCAAACTATGAGGGAGAGGAGGAAGAGGACGAGGATGATAATGAGATGATGAGTGAGGGTGGTGACACAATAGATGAGGGTCCAGTTACCCACAAGTGGAGAGATTTAGCTCCCACCTATGTTACTAGATCACAGCTAGCAGCCATAACACACACTAGTACTTATGAGCATGGAGAGGCTAGCAAATCCTCTATTCCTCCTATACAAGGTGAGGTTGTTTTTACACAACCAGTTGGAGATCTAGGTGATGACACTTTATTTATGATTATACTTATGTTTATGTTCATGCTTTTAATATATATATATATATCATGTTGTGTACTAATTAGCTTTATGATTTCTATCTTGCAGGGTCCACAAGAGAGTTGCATGATCTCTACTGACGGGCAGCCGTAGAGATAGTACCTTCTTCACTCAAAGATGAGGCTACATACTACATGACCCCACCTATCATGGAGCAACATCCAGAGTTGTTCAAGCCATTTGTGAGGTTGAGAGGAGCATACGAGTGCTATACTAGGCATGTTGATCGAGCTAAGGGTGATATGTTAGCACTGCAGGCTATCTATGAGGAGCTTTGGTCATCTCGAGATCCAACAAAGGTCAAGAGACTTCATGTAGAGGTTGTTAGCTGCAAGTAGATAGACTGCATAGAGTGAGAGCACCTAGAGGCTATTGAGCAGGAGGCCATGACTGTTGGACGAGTAGGGGGCCTACAGTATGCATTGGATTCTCTTATTAGTTCATGATTGCAAGCTACCATCTCTCGATGGATGCGATCACTAGGTCCCAAGGGATTTGGTAGCCACAAACCACACTAGCATTGTATATTTGATGACATCTACTTACAACTTTGTGATATATATATGTATGATCATTTATGCTTATGTGTTTTAAGTTAGATGGCAATGTGATTTATCAAATAATATTTGTAAGAATATTTAATAAATGTCTCCATGATCTAACATGTTGTATGTGATCTAATTAAAACTATGGTAGTTTCTTTTAGATGCAACATTATGATTAAGTATGTTAGGCTAAATTAAATGCAACTATGATCTAATTGTAGAACATTAAATGCATATAAGGATGTAATATAACACAACATACAAGATAAACTTGAATAGTATGAAACCTAAAGTAATCACCTAAAATTAATTTAAATAATTACTTTAGTATTCAAGATACACAAATGATTGTTTATCAAGAATGAAGCAATGCGAGAGAACATAAAGTGTCATCTACGAACTCTAACATCACTACTTTATCATTCACACTATTCAAGAATATTAGACATAGTACCAACATAGATGCATGAGATTAATAGGTTCTTTAAGAGGTGTGACATCCATTCTATTAACGTATATGATCCAAACCCATAACTTTCATCAATTATGTAAGGTCCTAACCAATTAGGGCTGAATTTTCCTTTTTCAGTTGGGGAAACATTAACATTACATTGATTCTCAAATAACACCAAATCACCTTTATTAAATGAACAAGGGATGACATGATCATTGTAATTATGTTTCAATTTTCTAGAATAAGCTTGGAGGTCCTCAAGAGCGTTAATGCGCTATTCATCAAGCATTTCAAGCTGATGTAATCATTGTTCTTTATAATTGTTGTCGTCAATGTAATTGAAGAGAAATCCTTAATGAGGGAATTTCTAACTCCAAGGGCATTATCGCCTTGGTACCATAGATAAGGCTATAAGGAGTATTCCTAGTTGATGTTCTAATACTCGTACGATAAGCCCCTAACTTATATGCCAACCATGTGTGTCAATCCTTATTATGTTTGTTGGTTATTTTCCTTAAGATTTGTTCAAGGGTTCCATTAGTTGATTCAACTTGACCATTAAATTACAGGTAGTAGGGTGTTGAAAAATGATGTTGTATGCTAAACATTTCTAAGAAATTTTTCACATCCTCTGAAACTAATGTGGAAGGAATTCCAAAGCAAGCAATAATGTGTTCCAATGTGAAACGACATATTACATCGGCAGTTGTTGAATGAAGGGGAATTGCTTCTACCCATTTCATGAAGTAATACATTGTCGTAATTATAAATGTATGTCCAATGGAGGAGAGTGGTGATATTTTTCCAATAAGATCCATACCCCATACTAAGAAAGGAAAAATAGGAACTTGGGCACGAAGCTCAAAAATAGGAGCATGAATCAAATTGCTATGTTCTTGACATTTGTGACATTTCTTAACATATGCAAAGCAATCTTATTCCATATGTCTCCAATAGTATCCAATGTAGATTAGCTTTTGAACTAATGATATTCCTCCAAAATGACCCCCACAAACACCTGCATGAGCTTCCTTAAGTGTTATGGGGATTTCAGATTGTTTGAGGCATCTAAGTAAGAGACCATCATAGTACCTTCAATACAACACGTCGGCAAGAATTATATATTGAGATGCTAGTTTTCGGAGGTAGTCTCGAGTATTCTTAGTTTTCATCTCAGGGAAGGTACATTATTTTAAATAATTAAATATTGGTACGTACCATTCACTAGAGTTTTCCATGGTGGTCGATAACACTTCTTCGAATTTAGATTCTATTGATGATTTCATAATTGTATGTACGATGAATGTGAAAACTTTTGAAGGATCTTGAGGAGATATCAGGGAAGTCACAGTCACCATTGCATCTACATTTTGATGATCTTTTTGTGGGATGTGATCAATGGTCTATGGATCAAGTGTGTCTAACAAAGTCATTGTGAGATCCTTATATTTTGATAATTTGTCATGCTTTTCTTGATATGTTTCATTTATTTGTTTAATTACTAATTGTGAATCACCAAATATTTTAATATTTTAACTCCCAAAGTTAAAGCGACGTGTAATCCAACAATTAATGCTTCATACTCTTTTGTGTTGTTTGTGCATAAGAATTTTAAGCGATAAGACAAGGGAATAGGCTTTCCCATAGGCGGAACTATTATAACCCCCACGTCAGAGCTCATTCTACACTTAGAGCAATCAAAGTATAACTCACATGTATCCATTTTAATCATCAACACATTATCGTCTGAGAATGAATCATTATTAGGTAATGCTAGGGGAGAGGGAGCATGAACTAGTTCGTCAATCAAGGCTTTTCCTTTAATTTATTTTTTGTGAGATAAACTTAAGGTCAAAATCAGTTAACAACATAACCCACTTAGCTAAATGTCCTGATAAATCTATTTTAACAAAAAGATGTTTTAAAGGATCGAATTTCATCATCGCATGTATTTCAGCATTTAGTAAGTAATGTCTCAATTTACTAGTAGCAAATACAAGAGCCAAACATTGTTTCTCTATCATTGTGCATCGTGTCTCATAATCAATTGGAGTTCAACTAATGTAATAAACAAGATGTTCTTTACCACTTTTGTCTCTTTGAGCCAACAATGCTGCAAGAGAATGAACTAATGTTACTATATAAAGGATGAACGATTTGTCTTGTATAGCAGGGTGTAAAATAGGTGTAGTAGCAAGATAATCTTTCAAACTTTCAAAAGCTTGTTTACAATCCTTATTCCAGCTAAACTGAACCTCTTTCTTAAGAAGATGCATAAAGGGTAATGTTTGGTCCGCTATGGATGCTACAAAATGATAAATAGCCTTAGTTCTTACTTGTAAAGTGCACAATTGTGAAATGTTTGTAGGAGGTTGCATGTTAACTATAGCATCAATTTTCTTTGTGTCCACCTCAATGCCTCTATGAGATACTATAAAACCTAAGAGTTTTCCACTATCTATGCCAAAGACACTTTTTCAGATTCAATCTCATGTTATATTTTCTCATTCACTTAAAGATATTTCGAATGATATTCACATTGTCTTGTCGAGTTAAAGATTTGGTGAGAATATCATCAACATAATCTTCCAAAATCTTATGTATGTAATCATGAAATATCAATGTCATAGCTCGTTGATATGTTGCGCCTACGCTCTTTAATACAAAAGGCATGACTACCCAACAAAATGTTCCTCAAACTATAGTAAATGGTGCTTGTATTGATCTTGAAGGTTGATAAATATTTGATTATATTCAAAAAAATCATCCATGAATGACAACAAAGCATGTCCCACAATTGATTCCACTATCATGTCAATATTAGGAAGTGGAAAATCATCTTTTAAAGATGTTTTATTTAAATCATGAAAGTTTGTACACATCCTAATACAATTATCAATTTTTGCAACTACAACAATGTTCAAGATCCAAGGAGAATAATCTATAGGTAGTATAAAACCAGCTTCAAGGAGTTTCTCAATCTCGGTCTTGGCCAATAAGGTTATCTTAGGATTCATCTTTCATATCTTTTTTCTAACTGGTTTAGCATTTTTAGTAAGGACTATGTTGTGTGTTACTATCTTAGCATCAATTCCTAGCATATCCAAATAAGTCCAAGAAAAGAGTTCAGGAAATTCATGAAGTAAAGTTGCATGGTCTTCTTGTTCATCGTCATCAAGGCACTTTCCTATTTTAATCACTTTCTCCTTATTATTAATATCCATTCGTATGTCAATTGTATCTCCCAAAGGAAGTTCACTTTATTTCAAAAATTCAAGGTTGCATTCTTCATTGTCTTTATCAATCTCCCCACTTTCCTTTTCTCCATCTTCTTGCTTAGCACTAATCATAGCACATGTAACCCATTTTTTTTAGGATTAAATGGTTATCATAAACTCCTAACATTTATTTCAAGGCTTCATCATCTTCAAAGTATTATAATGATTCTTCACAAATTGTATCAATCAATTCAGGATGCTTCAGGGTGAGAGTTGTTTTAGGGTTACACATGATGGTGTTTATGTTTAACGAGGGTCTTTTAGCTGCTTGTGTAATATTAGAAGGGAAATAACCCAAACCACTTTTTGTTTCTTGTGTGTTAGGCTCTATAGGAACACAAATGCCTTGTTTTTTCCTTCCACATCCTATTCCACTATATCCAAGTTGTTTCATAAGCTCATAACCTTTTCCATAAAGTTTCTCCATTTCTTTCGGGTTTTGTGGTTGTTGATAGTCTATCTCATCAAAGTTTGTTGTATAGCTTATGTCTTCTTCTAGAGTAGATAAGGTAGATGTTTGTGAGGTTTCTTCTGAATTCTACATTGACATTACCATTGGTTGCTTTTTTTAGTTTCTTTTGTTGTGATTTTGTATTCTCCCATAAAGGTAGGTGTGAAGTCTAAAGAACCTCAATCATCTTCTAATAACTTTGTCACTTTTTCTATCTCATGTTTCTCTTCTTTCATAGGTTCTATGTTCGAAGTTGGAATTAATGTGTTTAGAGGATTTTTCTTTCCTTTTTCAACTTGTAAGAAACTTTTAGGCTTAGGGTCTATTTCAACTTGGTACACTTTATTGTTATAAATGTATTTCATGATACGATGAAGATTTGAAGGCATCACATGCATCTCATGAATCCAAGGTCTTCCTAAAACGATATTATATGAAAGATCATGAGGCATAACTATTGTCCCCTAATATTGCGCCCTACTAAGTTGCAAAACTTAGCATATTGGAGAAACATGGGAACTTTTCTAAGGTTGTGGGTCACCTAAAGTAGAAAAGAACCTCTAGAGAAAGTTGGCTCTTATGGTACTCACCTAAACTACTTCTTGTTGGGAAAAGGGTAAGAAAGATACGTGAAAATGAAAACTAACTTCTAAAGGTGATGGACCAAAACACTAACTAAACCTGTAAAAACATCTTGTAAACACAATTTAATTAACAACACATCTTGACTTGCACAAATCAATTCTATATGATTTTGCACCAGTATTTCATGAGGAAATAATGCATAATCGGACTAGAAGGAAAGAAAACTTTCACAACTTGAACTATTTGCACTCCAACACAACTCATAACCAACAAAATACACACACTTTCTATACAAATATGACACTAATGAGACTCAACTACAAGGAATGAAGTAATTTCACAAGTAATTACATCAATCACCAAAATGCACACAATAGAACAAAAATTTGAGAAGACAAAATGCTTATCTTTATTGATCTCCAAGGTGTAAACTGGTATACATGTCAAAATGAGTTACAAAATACAGTCTTTTTCTACAAAGGACTTCAAAATTCACAAAGTAGACAAAAGATAATGATAAGAACTAACTTCACAAATGAATAATGAAGTTACTATATGCTTCTCCAAGAGATTCCACCAAAATAGGAACCCAAAACCCTTTGGTCATGCATAACCAAAAAGCTTAGAAAATAGCTCTCAAAATCCCTCCAAAATGAGTCCAAAGTGAAGAAAAGATCAAAACATGACCTTGCCTATCATAAAAGCTCCCAAAATTGCTCCAAACTTAGTCAAAAAAAACCTATATTTCCTCCAAATGTTGGTTGACTTCTTCCAACCTCCCCCTATATGCTTCACATAAGTCATCAATCCTCAACTATCTCCCTTTGACCATATCCTTGATGTGTTCAACAAATCTTTATCTTGAATTTATATAACATTAATAAAGTGATTTATAATTTCATCACTTAACAATTTTTTTACATTTACAAATTTGAAACAAAAATAAAGGCACTTGCTCACCCATGAGTAGAAAGGAATATACAAAAAGGAACAAGACTTTGCAAACAAAATGAAAATAAAAGACAAGGCATATAAGCGTGAAGCATTAGTTATGAAGATAAATATTTAAAACAGGGCTAAAAAAAACCTTTTGGATATTAACTAACTTTAGGGTTTTGAAAACCCTAAGACAAAATCGCAACCAAACATTCATTTGCATAGTTTATTTTTCATTCTTGATTTTTTTGGAAATTAAGGATGTCGCCATGGATAGATAGGGTTTGGAACTTCTATGAATTAGGTATCCTCATGTTCAAGCCAAACTGGAACCATCATTCTTAGTGGTAAGCCACTCCCTTTCCTTTTAAAAAAAGCGAGATATTTATTTGTTTGTGAAAGAAAACTTGATTGCACGCTCAGGTAAATAACAAAAGATAATGAAATTGAAGTTTTTTAGTATCCTTTCCATGATTTTGTATTATTCCTTCTCAAGTCATGGAAGAAAATAATTCTACTCTTAATTGTAACAAAATAAAACTAGATGCTTTTTGTGTATTCCCTCTGTCTCTACATTTCTCAGTATAGTTTCTTTGCTGTCGGTTGTGTCTCTGTAAAAAGCTCTAAACTTTGTTGTCTTTGTGTCTTTTCATGTCTCTATAAAACAAATAGGAAGAAAATGTTTTGAACCCTTCGTATTTGAAACCATAATGTATGTCAACCCACTATGATGGAGGCTTTCATTCCATATTCTAGGCACATTTTCACACTACCACTGCTATATACACTCATGCATTTTATGTAGGAACTCCCTTTTGCTATTGAGGATCAGGGTTATATTTCTTGCATTGACTTATGTTTGGCCTCCCTATGGTGATTAAAGCTATGTAATTACCTCATGAGAAGGTTACAAACCTATTCCTTTGACTATATGCATTGCCTTCTAGTCTTATCACTTGTGACCGATACTATGGCTCAATCTCCCCTGTACCAGGACAATTTTCAACCATATACTACATTGTTTTTCTAAAGATATTGTATAAATCCTCAATGATAGCAATGGTTTTCTACAATGGTTTTCTTAGAAAGAATCAAGTAGTATTCTCCATGTATTTAATCAATGGCATATTCATTTTGATACTTGACTACATGAACTCTAGAGTTTCTTTGACAAGGCTCTTTGGATACTATCATGATACTATTCATTTCTCTTGTGTAGGACCGTTCTTTGGATCTTTTACAAAAAAATAATATATTCTTCATGGTATTCATTATCATTGAAAATTTGAATGGATCATTATGGTTATGATGGTCTTTTCATATTATGATCACATTGAGCAAATATTCCCTCATCCATGGTAGTGAGTTGGTATACACTTAAACTCTACATTGATACTTGACTTGTCATGAGTGACACATGTTTTTTCACTGTAACCTCAATATGAGACTTCCTTTCTCTTTGTTGCTCCATCACACATGGATAAAAAACTTCACTCAGGGTTCTATTCTTTTTTAATTGAGTTTTGTTTTAGCAAGAATTTATCTTTTATGATAGTGTAGACACCTATATTTGGCCACTTACGTTTGGTCAAATTTATCCCTTTTCACCTGAATATCTTATTATCCACATTAATTAAGTAATATTGCTATTATTTAATTAATATCCATAAAGTCCTCTAAAATCTCTAAGGTATTTAATTAAATAATTAAATACTTTATCATTTATCCTACCTTACCCCTTTTATCCCATAAATTAAAAAAATAATTTCTATTTACTTAATTTACTCCCTCAAATGTCATATCCTCCATCACTTTTTCCTAATCCTAATCCAAATCCTAATTCTCACCTAACCTACCCGATAAACATGTGCACACACTTAATCCAAGAAAAAGTGGCTCAACCCTCTCCCAACCCTTGATCTCAAGATATAATCTTGGCCATTCATCCCTTATCCTCCCAAATCTATTTATCCAAAACTTAGCCATTTTTCATCTCTCTCACCCATCTTTCACTGGAGCACCGTTATGCTACCAAAATTTTGAGTGAGCACACATCCAATTGAACATCATGGGAAAATCTACACAACAGGAGGCTTTGTATGCTAGTTTGAACTCCTCATTACCCTATCTTGAGTGTTGTTGTTTTTTTTGGTCTTTTTCTTGATTTCTTGCATTTTAAGTAGATTAAAAACATTACACACATCTCTAGCAATCCCGGTGGGACCCACATCATGGGTCTACCTAATATTTTCTTATTTTTAAAAGTTGTTTTAGCCTCAGATTTGACACACAGGGGTGAATCTTCCAAAACGAGCGAATTTGCTTGGTACAGAGGTGAAACTACTATGAATATAGGTGAATATGAATACACCCTTCCATGAAAGGGGAAAACTTGCAGTAAACACAAGTGAATGCGCTCTTGCCCTTCTTGAGAAAGGGTGAATTTGCATCCATCAACCCAGAACAAAAAATTCAGAGGCAAATCCACTCACAGAAATGGCAATTGCATAGTCACGCCTCCTCCCAATAGGAAATTTCATACTCATTTGTCCATCACCTAACGTACAAAGGCAATCCCAACTTCAACCTTTCCGTAGAGGCGAATTTGCTTCTTGGACAGGCAAACTTGCTCACCCAATAGGCGAATTCGCTCCTGCCTCTTTCCACATAGGCAAATTTGCAGACATACAAACCTGTGACCTAAACAGGTGACTGTGCTAGATACAAAGGCAAATCCACTCCTACTCATAGGGGTGAACCTACATTCTAGAGGGGAAAATCTGCAACCTTCTTGGGTGAATTTTCGACATACAGAGGAAAATATGTAGGGTCTACAAAAGGTATAAAAATCCCATTTTTTTGGAAAAAAATTCAAAGCACTTTATAGTTTTCTCTTCAAAAAAATTCTTCGAGGGCTTCACCCCTGAACCCCTTCGCAGGGGATCAGACCATCCCCCCGCACCCCCCTTTTCATTGGGGTTGGGTGTTCCACCCCCTTGGGCTAACAATCATCTATTTTTCATCATTTTATTTGGCATCTAATCATCTTCTTGTGCAACTTGTCCTCGCTTGTCCAAGACTGGAGATTGAAACTACTAACTTATCTACTGCAATATGATCGTTCAAAGACCCTTAGTGTAGCTCTCTATGTGTGTCTTTTTTATACTAATTTAGGCACATGTAGATTAATTAAAGGGTCAATGAACTTCATTTGTTGTGTTTGGGAGTGAGTTGTTGATGTATCCACTCCCCTTGCACCTTTCGGTGATCCTAGGTGATGATAAATCACAACTCATTCCAGTTTAGTCTAGTCTACCCAGGGAGTGTTAGTGTGTGTTAGCCCTCCCCTTGTGTTACGTGCGAGCATGGGGACCAACCAAAATGTCGAGCATTTCCTTCCCTTAGAGGGACCTAACTAGGATTTCATCACCCAGGGGACAATCCCAACCACGTGTTACCAACGGGGTATATAAAGGGGAGAGAATGAAATTTGTACCCCAATCCAATAATGTTGTGTTTATTGAAGCGTTGAAGCTAGGGTGATACCTAGATAAGATGTGCAGAGTTGGTCTGAGTTTCCAGTACCTCACTGGGGCTCCTGAATCATGCTTGTGACGGGTTGGTGTTCACAGTTGTGCCTCACATACCTAGAGTATATCGAGGATGCATGAGATAGCCTTGTTTATCCTAGATAGAGACTCATGTTTTAGGGTGTCTTGGTGTAGTGTAGGGGATGTGCACCATACCCTGAAGTTACTCACCACGTACTCCCTTAGGTTGAGATAGAATTCCTTATGGTGGTCTACGATAGTCCTTGAGTGAGGGAAAGAAGGTGAGCCCATGGCATCTGATGATGACCCTATGCCACTGGATCTCTAGCTATCTACCTTTGTCAGAAAGGGTGATCCAGAGAACCACCCTAGTATCATGGAGTATTAACCTTGGGGTGTCCCCTCAAGGTAGTGGGCCTACATTGAGTTTGTAAACCCTTATCACTAATTCTAGGATTGTGTTGTCTGGTGTGTTTTCTTGTGTGATACCAGTGCTTGTCATCAGTATGAGTTTTTCCATCCTCTTGCTTGTTGTTTAATTTGTCTTTAGTCCTTTTCCATAGTCTACCCCTACCCTCAATGGCGAATTTTCTTCTCACAGTGGTGAATTTGCACTATGGACAGGTGATCCTACCCTAAATAGGGGTGAATCTGCATCTTGAGACCAGTCCAGGTCCTCCTTTAGGTGAACTCATCCTTGTCAGGGGTGAATTTTCCTATGGGTCCCTCCATTAGGCAGCCCTGTGTCTATCGGTTCCCTTAGAATAGGCGATCCTACTTCCTTCATAGGCGAGTCTACGTCATCCTCTCCCATTTTTTCCCAAAATAGGTGAACTTGTCCATAGGGGTGATCTCATTTTTTGTCTGGGTCCCCCTTATCTGTACATCCCTTAGCATAGGTCAACCTTTTGTTTGTAGAGGCGATCCCACATATATTCATACTATCCCCATCCGCTTTTTCCCTGAATAAGTGATCCTATCATCCCCATAAGCAAGTCTGAGTTTGGTCTGTATCATCCTAGTCCACATATTCCTTGAATAGGTGATCCTATTATCCTAGCAAGCATTCATGCATCTAAGTTTCTCGATCATCCATCCATACATATCCCTAGATAGGTGATTGTTTCACCTATATAGGCAATTGTATTATCTTGCATCCATACTAAGTCCTTCCTTGATAGGCAATTCTCCTTCTTGTAAGGGCGACCTCGCATTCGGCTGTACCATTCAAGACATAGGCGATCCTACTTGTCATAGATTGGTGATCCCATCATACAGAGAGGTGGGTATGTTACCCGTAAGGGCGAACACGTCACCCACTAGGGCGATTTTGTGACCCTAGATAGGCAAATCCATAGTCTAAAGAGGCAAAACTTGTTATAAATAGATGCGGGTCCGCTTGCCATAAAAAATCTAGAGAGTCAATCCTTCTCACCACAATTAGCCTACATCTTCCTCAGTCCAAAATCATAATCCAATCATTTTTCCTCTCCATATCCATCTCCAAACGATCACTTTCATCTCATCAAATCTCATCAATATATCTAAACATCATCCCCTTTGAGCAAGGAGTCGAATAAACCTATCCTTCATTCATCCAACAATCATCCTCATCATTCTAGTTGTATCCTTGAGCTTAGGAATCTATCCCATCACATTCCCCAATCCAATCCTAATCTAAGCTTAAATCCCATCTTAATCTGAGCATCGATCCAATCCTAATATGAGATTAAATCAAACCCCAATCTGAGCTTAATATACATCCCAGTTTGAGCTTTAGTCCATCCACATCCAAGATCTTCTGATATCGAAACAAATCTTATGACCCCTTCTTCCATGTTCTTCTAATTCATTCTATTTATCTTTTCATCATATCTCATTTTCTTCTAATCATTTATTCCCATCTTTTCAATCCATATCCATCCAATCCAACATCATGAATCCTTATCCTCCTCCCACACAACCAATAATAGTAGTAATGAGAAATCCTAATTGCGTTGATGATGATAATGAAAGTCTTGTTGATCAAGATGAGTATGATATATATCCCCTTGATGCTATTATTACTAGCAATCTTTCCTCAACTGTCTTCCAAAATCCAATCACTCATCCATGCTATGCCATCACATCTTCATCCACACCTAATAACAATCCTTATGCTACCTTTGACAAGGGGTATCTAGTACCTTCTCCATCCACGTATTCCTATCTTAATCCTTCATCCACATATTCCCATACTAATCCACCACCTACATCCTCTTATCCTAATCCACCATCCCAATATCCCTATTTTAATCCACCATCCCAATGTCCCTATTTTAATTCACCATCCCAAAACTCCTATCTTAATCCACCATCCCAATCTTCCCAACCTAATCTAGCATCCATGTCCTCCTATCTTAACTCATCATCCACATCCTCTTGTCCTAATACACCACCCACATCCTCTTATCCTAGTCCATCATCCCAATCCTCCCAGCTTAATCCACCATCTCGATATTCCTACCTTAATTCCTCATCCACTTCCTTCAACGTCAATCCTCCATCCACATATTCCTATCTTAATCCATCATCCACATCCTCCTATATCATTCCATCCTCCACTCCATTATATTTTAATCCTCCATCCAATACATCATACCTTAATCCTCCATCTAAACTTGATCCAGTCACCAATTCTAATCCTCTACCTCCCCTTAGTCCTACATCCAATCCCATCCACTCATCTAATCCTAATCCACCAATCCCTAATCTTAGGCCTCCACCTATCCATAATCCTTCATCTATTCCCATCACCCAATCTAACTCTAAAACACACAAATATCCCCCTCCAGATGTCATCCAAGGACTTAGGACAGAGAATGCATCCCCAAATCCACATCTCGATGTCATGGAGCCATTCCATCCCACTCTATCATGTATGATCACTAGTGATGAGGCCCTTCCTCGTCCTACACCTATCACCCCTATTACCACTCCTAACACCATCCAAACCGTTGAAACCATCAAACCCACCAAATCCATTAAATCCCCATATCCTGCTCTTGGAGCCACCCAATCCATTGAAGACAACCAAATCCAACCCCTTTCTCCCACCCATAGTATCACCAAAATCCACCCCCATGAACTTAATGAATCCTCCATCCTTCTAGCTCCCTCGCTTGAGGAGTCCCTCCAACACTCCTCCATCATTATGCCTCCCACACATGATTATTCATGCCAAGAGTTTGATCCAAAGCATACCAAAACATCCCCTCATCCACATCAAGATCATAGCCCCTCATCCACTCCATCCCATGATCCCCTTGTCACTCAAGATCCAATCACCCATCGCATGATCCCTTGTCACCCATTACCACAAATCAAGATCCTATCATACCATCTAAGCCCTCTCTTGATCCCTTATCACTCAATCCTCCCAATCTAGATCCTACCATCACATCATCTCCATCTCATTATCCTTCATCACTACCTAACCATACTATACCAATACCACTTCCATATCCCCTTGGTACCCTTACATTCCTCCATGGTGGTTTTCTTGTAGAAGAAAACAAAGCATATAAATTGCCCATCCACCCCCACCTAATAATGGACTCGCATCATGTTTCCAAAATAACAAGCATCCTACTATAGATTTCATGCTCAAGATCATGAACTATCAAGGAAAAGGTTTAAGCCTTTATGAGCAGGGTATTTTAGAGCCCATCCAGGTTAGATAACACCTATGTACAGGTGGTCTTGGATATATCTCTCAAGACACAATCCAAAAAAATTGGTACAACCTTTGTACATCCTAAGTGAGCCTCCTCCAAAATAATAATAGGCTTTTCCCATCGCTCCACCACACCATTTGTCACCACCCCCCTCCTCCATAATATCACCCCAAAATAACCATCCATATTCCTCTCTCATCCTCCAAGTCCATTTTGGGTTCTTATGTCCCTCCATCCACCAACGACCATCCTCCATCTACTACATTTATTTTGGGTTCTTATGTCCCTCCATCAACCCTCACACATCCTCCATATA
This sequence comes from Sequoiadendron giganteum, assembly GCA_007115665.2. Classification (NCBI taxonomy): domain Eukaryota; kingdom Viridiplantae; phylum Streptophyta; class Pinopsida; order Cupressales; family Cupressaceae; genus Sequoiadendron; species Sequoiadendron giganteum. The sequence continues at coordinate 444,917,293 of CM021107.1, read as the reverse complement.
CAAAGTCTATTTTGGGCCCTTATATCCCAAAATAACCTCCTCCATATTATCCTCTTCATCCTCTCATACATCCATCACCTATCCCTAGTACACATCATAAACATCCTAACATCATAATCCCTGATCAGGATCAACAAAGGCACCCCTCTATGCATGGTATCTCACATTCTCCATCCACACATCATCATAAAAGTCCTACCTATACCACTCCATCCATGTCTCCTCCACATCATCCATCACCTCATACCCATCCCATTTCTATTAAAAGCACTTTGGGTGCCAAAGCAAAAAAGCATAAGTCTAAACATCCACATGAATCTCAAGCTCATCGTGTCCCCTTAAAAAGACATGTTGAAGAAAACAAAAATCAAATCCAAAATCCAAATCAAACCCATAGGCCACAAAGCCCCACCAAAGCAAAAATCAAAACCATGTGGATCCCAAAGAAAAAAGATGCAGTGCCTTCAAATGAAAAATCCTTAACAACATCCAAAATTGCTAATCCTAAAACTAATCATCCAAATCCTCCATCTCCTAAATCTATTTTGGGTCCTTATGTCCCAAAATTCACTATCCCAACTCCTTCATTATCCCCACATTCTCCATCTATTAATCCTACTATCCTTTCATAGCCACCACCATATGTGCCAATGTTGGTCCTAAAAACATTCCCCCATCACACATTAACCCCATCATTCTATCCATGCACTTTCCAACATCCCATCCATTATCTCACATATCCCCCCATAAAATCCTTTTAATCCATTCTCTTGCATAATCCATTCATCCCCATAAAGTTTTATCAACATCCAATAGTCATTTCACACATGGGCTCATATTACCTCATATGGAACTTGATGCTTGAGTCCTTCATCCATCCCTTTATCGCATGTCCATCCATCCATTTATCCACATCCCTATCCTTATCCATCTCCATCCACATACTATCTAAAAAATCCAAAAAAGTAAAAAAAAATCTAAAAAATATCATCCAATGGTGAAAACTTGGCAAACAAGCGCCTTGGATAAGTACCAGGATGAAAACCTAGCAAACAAGCGTCATGTGTAAATCCCCGATCTATTTTCTTTCCACACTTGGGGGAAACTTTATTTTATGCATCCCCTTCATCCATCTCCTCCATCCAACTTATGCACCCATCATATCCCATTTATCTCCAATCCCTCCATCCTCCTTGTGATCTTGATGAAGAAAAGGGCACCTATCTCTACAAGCTTTGGATACCTCTTGGTATACATCCTCCCCATCCATACACTACCACATTCCTTATCCTCCCTCATCCAACTTCCTTATCCATGCATCCTATCCACATCCATCTATCTTCCTTCTCAACCCACCGTGCCACAATACATCTCCTTCTCTTATTTACCCATGATTTTGTCTTTCATCCCTCCTACCTCATCATACATGAGATACCTATAATGGAGCATCTCCTTCTTTGTGACATAGTCCTTGGAGACATCATTCATCCACCCTACCATCCCTTCCATATCCCTGCCAGTATCTCCATATCCTCCTTCCATTAATCCCTCTAAAATCTGTATCCCTTCATACAATGATCCTTTCATATCCCCATCCTTTTTTTTTTTCTCATGGCATATGTTCATCCTTCCATCTTCCACATCCTTATCTTCCCATCCATCTATCCCTCCAATAAAATTTTCCATATCCAAATCCTTATCTCCTTATCCATCCAAGATAAAATCCATTTCATCTCCCCATCCTTATCTTCCCATCCATCCCTCATATATTCCTTTTCATCTCCCCATTCTTATCTTCCTCTCCAACCATCATATCATCCCTTCCATCCCTACCCTTATCTCCCTATCCATTCATCCCTATCCTCATTCCATCTCATAATCCCTTGTCATTGGTATCTCGCTATAGGCTTCCCCCATGCAACCCAATGCCATTTATCTCATCGAACTTTCTCCCACCTCTTTCACACATCTTTCCAATCTTCTATCACTTTTCATCACTCATCTATCCATCATATCATCCTCCCAATTCATATTTTGATGATTTCGATAACTATAACATTCTTGATCTACACGTGATCACCACCATCCTATCCACTAGGTCTATCTTGTCTCATCGTATCAGCTCCATCATTTTATCTACATATCATGATCATCTCATCATCCTTCATCCATTGTCTATCGTCTGTCTTTTTTTGAACTACTTTGCCTCTACACTTTTACGTAGGCAAGGCCATCGTCAATGAGCCCCCGAGGCTTTGATTTGTCCTTTTATCTTAGTCCTCATTATTTGTCTGTCTGGTCTTGGTTTTTTTCCATCCATTCTTTGTCATCCATCAAGGTTTTCATTGTCCCCTTTCCACTTTTATCCATGGTTATTCATCAATCTTTTATCGAACTACGAGGTCTTTGTGCTTTCATGTAGGCCATGCTAATCAATTGATGATCCCTCGAGACCCTAGGTTTGTCCTTAGGGTGTGTCTTGGTTCTATGTAGTGTCATCAAGTATGTCCTTATCCAACTGGTTCTTGACAAAAAAATCCATTGTTGTATTGAGGTTCAATCGGTTTTGAATATCTCGAGTCATGTTGATCAATTGACCTCCCCTCCATCTTTGGTCTTCATAGGATGTATCCTTCCTAAATTAGATCATATCAATCCCATCCATCTACTAATCCTATGGCAAAGTACCTTTGAAATTTGTTGTGATCTTTTGATGTTTTTGGCATTTTGTTTATCATTTGAGCTCCCTATTATACTGTGTCAAGGTCACCACGATCTATCACATCATGGTGCACATTGACAGGTAAACATAGGAGCATATCTTGACTTTTTTGTTTGATCTTGTCTTCCTGGTTGTCCTGCATAGTACCCACCAAGATCCTTATGGTCTAATGCTATGTTGGGGCATCCTTTTTGTTTGTGGTTTTCCAGCATTGGCCCTACCAATGTCCATGTGACTTTGGGATGTTGGACTAACCTTTTGTTTGTTGCGTCAGTCCCATGTATGTGTTATGACTTCACCTTGGTTCCTCATACCTTGGTGCATAGTATCCCATTCTATATCAAATTTAGTGCTCACTACATGGTAGTTTTAATATGGCACTCTTAATCCATTCATCCTTTCACTCACCCTCATTTATCTATCTTAAATATTTCCATCCCCCCATGTCCTTCATCTCCATCATATCAACATCTCTTCAATATTCTTAGGATACTATAGATTTGTTATTGTAAGCATCTTTTCATCCATCTTCATCATTTCATTATCTCTTCAATATTCTTAGGATAATATAGATCTGTTATTCTAAGCATATTTTCTACCATCGCCTTCATTCATTTCAAAAAAATTTCATCTCAATCCAACCCTCATCCATTAAATCTAGCACAAATCATCTAATTGCATCTTTGGTCTCTTTCGTAGCCTTGCTCCAAGCTTTGATCCAATCATCATCATCAACAACAACAATGGGATGTATATCCTTCCCTATCCTTTTGTGTTGTTTTTGGATGTATCCTTCCCTCATCAACAACACTCTCATCATCAATATCTGGATGTATCCTTCCCTATCCTTTTGTGTTGTTTTGGGATGTATCATTCCCTCATCAACAACACTCTCATCATAATTAGTGGGATGTATCCTTCCCTATCATTGTATTGTTTTGATATATCTCATTCCCTCATCAAAAACACTCCATCCATCATCAATCCATCTTGGCTTGTAACTTGACCGAGGCAACATCATATTTGTCCTTAAATCCATTTGTACTTGCTTTCTTGTCACTCTCCCTAATCCATTATCTCTTCATATTACCATCCTCTCTTCTATCCATCATATTCTATCATCTTTCTCTTTCATCTTCTCCCATCTACCCTTGCATCATCTCATCCATTTCGAGAGTACACCTGTGTTCTCTTGAACCCACATGTCCTCTTGAGAGGGCATCCTAAATCCCTAATCTTCATCTTCACTCCCATCATCTTTCTTCCTAGTCACTCATTTGAATAAATAGGGCATCTTCCCTAATCCAACCATCTTCTTCTTGGTGCTATGTTTAAATCTTCTTTGAAATTATGCTACTTCGTAACACCATCTCAATGAGGGGAAAAATGTAGACACCTAAATTTGGCCACTTACGTTTGGTAAAATTTATCTCTTTTCGTCTAAATATCCTATTATCCACATTAATTAAGTAACATTGCTATTATTTAATTAATATCTCTAAATTCATCTAAAATCCCTAAGGTATTTAATTAAATAATTAAATACTTTATCATTTATCCTATCTTACCCCTTTTATCCCATAAATTAAATAAATAATTTCTATTTATTTAATTTACTCCCTCAAATGTCACATCCTCCGTCACTTTTTCCTAGTCCTAATCCTCACCTAACCTACCCACCAAACATGTGCACACACAATCCAAGAAAAAGTGGGTCAGCCCTCTCCCAACCCTTGATCTCAAGATCTAATCCCGATCATTCATCCCTTATCCTCCCAAATCTATTTATCCAAAACTTAGCCATTTTTCATCTCTCTCACCCATCTTTCACTAGAGCACTGTTATGTTGCCGAAATTTTGAGTGAGCACACATCCAATCGAACATCATGGGAAAATATACACAACAAGAGGCTTCATATGTTGGTTTGAACTCCTCATCACCCTATCTTGAGTGTTGTTCTTGTTTTTGGTCTTTTTCTTGATTTCTTGTGTTTTAAGTAGATTAAAAACATTGCACACAAATAGTGATATTCATCAATTCACTATCATAGGTGATGGATACTTGTTAGAGTTGATAAACATGATGTTTTATTCCATTCTCATCCCTCTTTATAATATGAGGGTAGCATGTTGGGCTTAACCCTTGTGGGAGCCCATTTCACTCCACATGCTATAATATCAATTGCAGATAATTCATCCATGAAGATTTCACCTATATCTACACAATGAATAAACATGTTAGATAAAAACGTTGAAACTTTGAATATGATGGATATTGATGATAATCCTTTACTCTTTCTCTGATCTTTGTAATACTGCAAAACTTATTTCAATGCATTATGAGTGTAAATTATATATTTGTTGATGTATATGAAGTGAATATCGATCCCAAGCTCTGACACAACCTTTCTACTCTCTTGTAGGTATTTCTGGAGTAACTAGGCAACTTCTAGAGCAAACAAGCAACATCTAAAGAAAACAAGCAAGAGGGGTTGGACAAGGATGCAACAATTCAACTTGGGGTTCATCATTTAGGAAATGACGGATCCCTATTCCCTTAATATTCTTTTACTTTCCTTCTTCAAATTTATAGTTTATTTCTTATATTGCATTGAAAGATTTAATCCCACGACTTGTGTGAGACACTATACATTTGTAGTTATCAATCAAATATAGTTTTAAAGCAAGATCTATTGGTTTTCATTTCTTCTTGTAAGCATTTGCATAATGAACTATAATTCACTTGATAATAATTTTGTGCATATGAATATAACTTAGCAGAATGAATGTATACCTTTTATCTTTTACTTGCAAACACAAACTCAGCTCCACCTGATTGAGTTGGAAGCAAAATCAGGTAACATTTTTGGTGACATCTGCTAAATGTTTGCCTGCTAAACATCTTGACCAATTTGTTGAAGCTATCCATTGGGCATGGAGTCAATAGAAACCTGACAAGACTTGAAAAATAGTCTTGCATAGTGTTCGAAAATAGTGTATAACACCTTCAACTCTTATTCACCAAAAGACTCATATCTAACTAAATAACTATGCAAAACAACACTTAGAGGAAATGAAAACTAACCCTACTCTACACAAACTAAGAAAGACACTAATGCAAACGAAACCATTCATTGGTTGGGTGAAGTAGCTGCCTTTTCTACATAATATACAATGCTTTACATTATTGAGGAGAACTAGAAAGAGATGAAACATGGATAGAAATTCAACAAAGAGTTGCAATACCTCTTGAAGAACACACACAAGTTCACTAACCTTTTAATATGGAATATAAACATTCTCGTCTTGAGGTAGAAAAGTGACTTGAATATGCCCTTCCTTAGTTGTACCTTCGTTCTTGGGTGCAAGCAAGATAGGAATATTTTTCTTGGCCTCCATTATGGCTACATTCCTAGTTGTGAATCCTCTATAAAGAGTGAATTCAAAACTCTCCATACTGGTTTCTTGTTGTTCTAGATCATGTTGTTGTTCCTCATCTTGTTTTTGATCTTCTGCTCCAAATGGTGTTGGTTTAGTATCCAAAGTTTGGAAAAAAGAGGCTTCCTCATGAGTCAAAATAGACTTTAGATCATCCCAAAATGAAACTACCTCATGAGCCAAAGCTTCATTCTCATATTGACTTTTGTGAACCAGCAACCCATTACACTATTTAACATCTTCTAGCTATCCCAAATCTTGTGTTATCATAGACATATCTTCTTCATTTTGTTCAACAAACAAAGGTAGCCCATCATTCAAAAACATATCAGCATCTTTTTCACCAAGTTCCTCATGTTCATACTTATGACTCATCTCTTTGATCTCATCTTACTGATTGGAAGAAGTTAACTCAAATGACTCAAGTGGAAGTGTAACCTTTTCCACATTTTGCTCCTGCTTCTCATGAGTTGATTCCACAAAAGGTGTTGATTTGACATCCAAATTTAAATAGTAAGTCTCTAAATCATCCCAAAATATGTCCTCTTCAAGCTTCACTTTGGCTTTCTATAAGAGAGGACAGACTTCAGCTTCATAACAACTCTCTTGAATATTTTCAATGAAATAGCCAGTTCATCCTTCTGAAGTATAAATTCAGATCCATATTTTTTATTTTCTTGACCAACAACCTTATGTGCATTAATTTCTCCAACTTTCAAAACCAAACCATCCTCAATTGGCTCCTCATAGACCAACACCTCATCATGCTCTTTTATAGCTTCCAGCTGCTCAAAAACTTGTTGGCCCAAGTGATTTGTTAGCATAGGAAATGATACATCTTCCTTCTCTTCAACGAAAGATGGAAGTTCTTTAAACAAAATAGTCAATACTTCATTCTGACAACCCCTCTTTGGTTCCATATCTTGCTGCTCCAACTAGTTATGATCTTCAACCTACTAAAACAAGTCTGATTTTGTTTTTTCTACATCATGGGCAAGTTTGTCAGTTATAGTTTCTCTTATTCTACCACAAAAAACTCATTTGGTAAGGAAATTTGGTGAGTCTATTGGATTTTTTGAAGGCAAATGAGCTCTTGAGAAGATATGGGTTGAACTATTTCAAGAATATGATCTTTTAATTAAGGAGGTCTCTTGAAACTCAAAATATCAAATCTGGAAGGCTTAGGAAGCTCAGGAGACTTACCTTGTTTGAAACGTGGTATTTTGAACACAGGCATCTCTTCTGCAAAGAATGGATTTGGAAACAAAATAGTTGATTGAGCTTCCAACTCTTGGGATTGAGCAAACAAGATCTTCTCCTCCTCCTATTTTGTGAGCACCTCCCTTGCAAACTCTTCCTCACATTTTCTTTTTTGTGCTACCAATTGTTGTTCATGAAGATGAGCATTGTAAGCCAACTCCTCCTATTGTAAAGCATATTCTTGTTGCCTCTTTAAGTCATTCAACTGCTTAGTCCAGTCCAACAATAAGCTTTTTATATTAGCAATCTCTACTTGTTCATCATTTTGGAGCTGATTAGGATAAGGTTGCCAAGATGGTTGTGCAGGGGTGGGTGGGTGGTAAGCATGATGATAATGTTGATAATCTAGTGTTGGTGGGTCATTTGGGATAAAACTGACAACATATTTTGCTTTGTATGATGGATAAGGAATGTTATAGGCAAGTTTTTTATGAAATGGAGGGTGGTGAAAGACATCTCCATGATATGAAGACATAATGCAACATCAAGCAAGTTGGAAATTCATTGAAAACCTTAAAAATTAGAATAATGAAAATTGATTTTTGTAAACATGTGAGCACATACCAACACTTGGTCCTTTGAAAAACACAAGAATAGAGTTGGAGTCGCCAGATATGCAAATTTCAACCTCTTAAAGGTTTGAAAATTGTTGGTTGAATATCAACACCAGTAATAAAGTATCTTCTTTGAACTGTTTTAATTGAAACAGTCCCACTGAGTATGCCAAAAACTATTCTCCTAATATTGTGCCTCTGCTAAGTTGTAGAACTTAGCATATTGGAGAAACATGGGAACTTTTATAAGGCTTTGGGTCACCTAAAGTAGAAAATAACCTCTAGAGAAAGTTGGCTCTTATGGTACTCACCTAAACTACTTAATTGGGAAAAGGGTAAGAAAGATACATGAAAATGAAAACTAAATTCTAAAGGTGATGCACCAAAACACTAACTAAACCTGTAAAACCAACTTGTACACACAGTTTAATCAACAACACAACTTGACTTGCTTAACACAATTCTATATGATTTTGCATCAGTATTTCATGAAGAAATAATGCATAATCCTAGAAGGAAAGAAAATTTTCACAACTTGAACTACTCACACTCCAACACAACTCATAACCTGCAAAATACACACTTTCTTCAAAAGATGCCACTAATGAGACTCAACTACAAGTAATAGAGTAATTTCACAAGTAATTGCATCAATCACCAAAATGCACATAATGGAACAAAAAAATTGAGAAGACAAAATGCTTATCTTTATTGATCTCCAAGGTGTAAACTGGTATACATGTCAAAATGAGTTACAAAATACAGTCTTTTTCTACAAAGGACTTCAAAAGTCACAAAGTAGACAAAAGAGAATGATAAGAACTAACTTCACAAATGAATAATGAAGTTACTATATGCTTCTCCAAGAGATTCCACCAAAATAGGAACCCAAAACCCTTTGGTCGTGCATAACCAAAAAGCTTAGAAAATAGCTCTCAAAATCCCTCCAAAATGAGTCCAAAGTGAAGAAAAGTTCAAAACATGACCTTACCTATCATAAAAGCTCCCAAAAATCCTCCAAACTTAGTCAAAAAAATCCTATATTCCCTCCAAATGTTGGTTGACTTCTTCCAACCTCCCCCTATATGCTTCGCATAAGTCATCAATCCTCAACTATCTCCCTTTGACCATATCCTTCATGTGTTCAATGCACCTTTATCTTGCATTTACATAACATTAATAAAGTGATTTATAATTGTATCACTTAATAATGTTTTTACATTTACAAATTTGAAGCAAAAATAAAGGCACCTGCTCGCCCATTAGTAGAAAGGCATATACAAAAAGGAACGAGACTTTGCAAACAAAATGAAAATAAAATACAAGGCATATAAGTGTGGGGCATTAGTTATGAAGATAAGTATTTCAAACAAGGCTAAAAATAACCTTTTGGCTATCGTCTAACTTTAGGGTTTTGAAAACCCTAAGACAAAATTGCAGTCAAACATTCATTTGCATAGTTCATTTTTCATTCTTGCATTTTCTGGAAATTGAGGGTGCCTCCATGGATAGATGGGCTTTGGAACTTCTGAGAATTAGGTATCCTCATGTTCAAGCTGAACTGGAACCATCATTCTCAGTGGTAAGCCACTCCCTTTCCTTTTAAAAAAATGATATTCATTTGTTTGTGAAAGAAAACTTGATTGCACGCTCAGGTAAATAGCAAAAGATAATGAAATTGAGGTTTTTGATATCCTTTCCATGATTATGTATGATTATTTTCTCAAGTCGTGGAAGAAAAGAAGTCTAGTCTCGGTTGTAACAAAAGAAAACTAGATGTTTTATTGTGTATTCCCTCTGTCTCTACATTTCTTAGCATAGTTTATTTCCTATCGATTGTGTCTCTATTAAAAGCTCTAAACTTTGTTGTCTTTGCGTCTTTTCATGTTTCTGTAAAGCAAATAGGAAGAATTTTTTTGAACCCTTCATATTTGAAACCCTAATGTATGTTGACCCATTGTGATGGAGGCTTTCATTCCATATTCTAGGCACATTTTCACACTACCACTGCTATATACACTCGTGCATTTTTTGTAGGAACTCCCTTTTTCTATTGATGAATAGGGTTATATTTCTTGCATTGACTTATGCTTGGCCTCCCTATGGTGATTAAAGCTATGTCATTACCTCATGAGAAATTTATAAACCTATTCCTTAGACTATATGCACTGTCTTCTAGTCTTATCACTTGTGACTAATACCATGGCTCAATCTCCCCTGTACCAGGACAATTTTCAACCATATAATACATTGCTTTTCTGAAGATATTGTATAAAACCTCAATGATAGCAATGGTTGTCTACAATGGTTTTCTTTTAAAGACTCAAGCAATATTCTCCATCTATTTAATCAATGACATGTTCCTTTTGATACTTGACTATATGAACTCTAGAGTTGCTTTGACAAGGCTCTTTGGATATTGTCATGATACTATACATTTCTCTTATGTAGGAATATTCTCTAGATCTTTTTAAAAAAATAGTATATTCTTCATGGTATTCGCTATCATTGAAAAAGTTGTATGGATCATTGTGGTTATGATTGTATTTTCATATTATGATCCCATTGAGCAAGTATTCCCTCATCCATGACAGTGAGTTGGTATACACTTAAAATCGACATTGATACTTGACCTATCATGAGTGAAAAATGTTTTTTCAATGTAACCTCAATATGAGACTGCCTTTCTCTTTGTTGCTCCATCACACATGGATAAAAACCCGCACTCAAGGTTCTATTTTTTTTAATTGAGTTCTATTTTAGCAAGCATTTATCATTTATGACAATGATATTCACCAATTCACTATCATAGGTTATGGATACTTGTTAGAGTTGATAAACATGATGTTTTATTTCATTCTCATCCCTCTTTATAATATGAGGGCAACATGTTGGGCTCAACCCTTGTGGGAGCCCATTTCACTCCACATGATATAATATCAAATCCAAATAATTCATCCATGTAGATTTCACCTATACCTGCACAATGGAAAAACATTTTAGATAAAAATGATGAAACTCATAATATGATGGATATTGATGATAATCCTCTGCTCTTTCTCTTATCTTTATGTTATTGCAAAACTCATTTCAATGCCTTATGAGTGTAAATTATATATTTTTTGATTTTTATGAAGTGAATATCGATACCTAGCTCTAACACAACCTTTCTACTCTCTTGCAAGTATTTACAGAGCAACCAAACAACTTCTGAAGAAAACAAGCAACTTCTAGAGCAAACAAGCAAGAGGGGCTGGACAAGGATGCAACAATTCAACTTGGGGTTCACCATTTAGGCAATGACGGATCCCTATTCCCTTCATCTGCTTTTACTTTCCTTCTTCAAATTTATGATTTATTTCTTATATTGCATTGAAAGAGTTAATCCCATGACTTGTGTGAGACACTATACATTTGTAATTATCAATAAAATATAGTTTTTAAAGCAAGATCTATTGATTTTCATTTCTTCTTGTAAGCATTTTCATAATGAACTATAATTCACTTGATAATACTTTTGTGCATATGAATATAACTTAGTTGAATGAGTGCATAACTTTTATCTTTTATTAAATGCAAACACAAACTCAGCTCCACCTGATTGAGCTGGAAGCAAAATCAAGTAACAATAACATGAAAAGGAGTTTGTAAGGTGGCATTTCCAACTATAATAGGCAAAGTAATTACACCAAGCAGTTGCTTTCCTACATTTTCAAATCCTCGAATCGATAAGGAATTAGGTTCAATTCTTGATTTATCCACGCCAAGTTTATCCAAAAGGTTTACATGACACACATTAAGAGTGGATTCATTATCAACAAGAGTTATTTTTATTCATGTCCTATTATAAATAGCTACTATCATGAAGACATCATTTTTATTTCTCATCTCCAAGGGAGGTAGCTCGTGTTGATGAAAAGTAATGTCAATGTTAATCGTATTCATTCCTTGAATTAGAGCTGCTACATCACTTCCATTTGTATTAGAGGGAATCACATCTTGTTGCAAGGATGTTTGAAGCATAGTGTGATAATTAGGTGAATTTTGAATTACGTCCCATAGGGATATCTTTACCAAATTATTCTTAAGTTGCTCAACAAGATCATACTCCTTCACACTATGTGAAGGCAAATCAGGGGCACTAGGCAAGATGGGTTGAGGCAAAGGCAAGGATGTTGAAGTTGTTTGTCTTGGTTGTAGATTGTTTCTAGTGTTATATGTATGAGTTTAATGGTATTATAACTTGATTGTTGTTAAATATTATTCTTAGGTGGTTCAAGGGTGAACATAGGTTTGTTTTGAGTTTTGTTTGTGGGTGGGTATAAGATAAGTTGAGGTTGAGTCAATTTAACTTCTCTTTGTTTTGGTTTGTTGTAACAAGCCTTAGTGGATGAACCTTGTGAGATGAATTCATCAAGGGCTTCATCTATCATGTCAAATTCATCACTACTAAAAGGCTTGAGGGTTAGGTTAACTTGGAAAAAGAGATTTGACATACTCAAATAGCTATGCTTTCTCCAAGTGGTTCATTGATTTATAGGTGTATTTGGTTTTGTTTTCTTATGAACACCAAATGTAATCTAATCTTATCAAACTATGAACTAATACTAAGAATGAAAAGTACAATAATGTAAATTTATCCACAATTGAAATGAATCTAAATTAAGCTAGATCTAATGAAATGCATGAAACAAAAACTCAATGAACTAAAACAAAAGTCTAACAACATCAAATAAAAATAGGGTTTTAATGCTATAAAATGTTGTTTAAGATCTAACATGGAAAAAATCATCCAAAGGGGTGTATGAGTCCCAATCAAGGTTTTTCAAGGATTCAAATGCTAATAAATAGTCAACACAGAATACCTAAAAATCGGGCAAAACCACCTACATTAGAACTAAATCACCCAGAGGGGTGTATGAGTCCCAAATTAGAGTTTTGACACTAATTTCAGTAAATTCTAAGTGAATTTTAAGTTTTCTAGTTTAAATGATGTCTAGATCAAGTGCAATTACAAATTTTAGATGAAATTCAATGATGCAAGATGCAAAAATGCAACCTATATGCACTTTCAGTAATGCACGATTTAGAAACCCTACATGCAAATTAACTAATGCAAAGTTAATATAAGCTATATCTAGGACTATGATGCACTCCAAATCTGAAAACAAGGTGTTCATGTTAGGTTCACCAAAATGAAACGTCAAAAATAGGACGCTCTATGTTTAGGGAGATAGAACAACCAATTTCCTCCAAGTTTCATTCAAGGAAACCTTAGAGATCTAAATCCAAGGATGGAATGAGGGAAAGAGATCTGTAATAAGGTGTCCTAGGGTGTGATTAAAGAATAAAAGGGGGTTCACCACCAAGCAAGGGCTTGGAAAGACAAGAGATGCAATGATGTGTAAATGATATATACAACCTAGCTATTATGACTTAGAAAATGAACTTAAATCAGAACAACAAATAGGAAATAAATAGAGGTACACCTAGAGATCTGAAGAGGCTTGAATAAAGGTCTGAAATCTTGAAAATGATGACTTAATTCTCATTAGGACTCATATGCCAGGCTAGGTGATTTAGTCCCAGATTAGGGTTTCTAGGCAAAAACTAGAATCTGGTAGTGACAAGTCTGAATCCTTTGAAATCTGGGAAAATATGCTATACTAGGATTCATACACCAAAAGTGGCATATCAGTCTCATTCTACTTTTTCGAAAGGTTAGTATCTAAACCTGTTCTCCTATCTTTGCTCTTCCTTCTCGACTTCGTTTCCAAATCTGAACCTGCTAAAAACCCTACAAAACAAAATATTGTATTGATTTGCTTATGGGGGGTTTGCCTCAGTCAAACCCCTATTTTGGAAATTAAACCTTAATAGAAATGATAGATCTTGAAAGTAGGTATGAATTCAAATCCTAACCTTAAGTGCATCTAATATTAGGAGATTTAAAATGCAATACAACCCTATTTTAATGTGCTAGAATAAGATGCATGAATGAAGTATAAAGATGATGACTCGCTTTGGGATATCTCTAATCACCCTAATAAGTCAAAATGATGCATATACCTTCCTTTAGGCTGAAAGTAGAATGATAATGGAAGATGGAATCAGTTAGGAAACAAGTGATTAGGCTTGGTTTGATGGCTAGTTGCATCTCCCCAACCTAGAATCCATCATGATTCACCACAGGCAACCATCATCAATCTTTGACAATGCTAAATCTTGAATTAAAGTGAGCTTGAAGACTTGAAAAAACACTATAATGCTGCTCTAAGACTTCAAATTTTCTTGCTCCTTGATCTTGAATGCTCTCGTGAAAGTATGCTTGAGTGCTCAAGTTGGTATTATCAATGCTTAAGATCTCTTAGGTGAAATAATGATCTAAAACCTTTGTTATATAGGCATCTCATTTAATTTACCATTCATTAGATCTCAAATGACAACATCAACCAAAAATTTGAATTGAAGACCTTAATTTCTCACTCAAACCCTAGAAAGGGGCCACCCGGGACTCATATGCCACTTGTGGCATATGGGTGTCCCACCTAGGGGGACCCATATGCCCAAGGTGGTGTATGAGTCCCACCCTAGTTTTTTTGGGGTGAGAAAATGTTGGGTTGTTAAAAATTAAATGTATTTATTGATTTTGTCAAGATTTTAGTCAAAATAAGCCTTGAGATTTGAAATAAAGGGTCTTAGGGGCCTATTAATGATGGTTTAAATTGTCATGAATGTATGGGTACTAAAATAGGTCCAAATTAAGGGTGAGATTGTACCATCTCCAAGAAGAGCGTACAATTTTCTACACCACATTATCTTGTACACCACATTGCATAAGGAAATTGGCCTAAAAAGATCCAAAGAGTCAACCCCTTCCCTTTTTGGGATGAGATCCAAAAAATTAGCATTCATAGCCTTCAACATTTTCTTATTCTTATGAGATTCCTGAATGACCTCTAGCAGATCTATCTTGATCACTTCCCCATAATTCCTAGAAGAATTCCATCGAAAACCCATCAGGCCCTAGAGCCTTTCCTTTTTTCATCTGAAACACAATATTCTCAAGCTCCTATAGGGAAATCAAATTGAGCAAAGATTCATTCATTTCACTGGTATCCAGGGGTGGAATACAAGCTAGTATCATAGCTTCATCCTCTTATGCAGGAGGGGAGTCTTCAAATAACAAAGTTGAAAAACAGTGGACCGATTCTTCTAAAATCGTAGCAGAGGAGGACAAATGCTCCCCCTTCGAAGTCAAAAGGGAAGAGATAATATTACCTTGCCTTATGTCCTCAACATAATTATGAAAAAATGAAGCATTTTGATCTCCTACCTGGAGCCAATCAATTCAAGACTTTTGCTTCCAAAAAATTTCCTCTCTCAATTCCCATTCTTCAACCTCCTTCACCACAACCACTTCCAGCTTGTCATTCTCCTCAGTAACACCTTGGTCATGAATGTGTTGATTAATAAAGTATAAGTGAGCTTGAGCATTCCGCTTTTCTTGAAACACATTACCAAAATGGTGTTTATTCCAACATTTCAACATATACTTAACATATTGGAGCCTCTTGGAAAGGAGTACATTGCAATACCATGGACTAACTTCCTAAGACACCACCAACCTGGAACTAGATCATGAAGAGACACATCTCTAAGCCACATAAGCTGAAATCTAAATGACTACTTTTTAAAATATCGGGACAAATCTACTACAAGCTTGATCGACCAATGATCAAAACCTTTCCAATCCAAAATCTCAGAGCTAGTCGACCACCTGTCACCAACCCAAAAGCTAGACACCAAGAATATGTCCAATCTTTCATAAATAACTGCTTCCCTACTTCTCCTATTATTCCAAGTGAAAACACCATTGGTGGGCTTGATATCAACCAAGTTTATAATATCCACATTGTTGGGGTTAGAAGGCATATTTCTAACAAGTTAAATGCAATTTTGCTCAATAAAACAGAGAAATAAAACACACATAAAATTATAGCAGAAAAAAGACAACACAAAGAATTTAATGTGGTTCACCCAATCCAGGCTACATCCACAAAATCGCAGCCATCCAATGATTTAATTATCCAGTGCAAAACATATTACAATCCCGCGAATAATACCATACTACAGCTCCCCATCCCAACTGCTTATAACAAGCTTTTAGAAGCTTCTAGAAATTAGGGTTCTACAAAGTCAATTTTTTCCTTTTTTGGTGATGAAGCGAAAAAAGTAGAAAAAAAATTTTCTTGGGGGTTGCCACCCTCGAACCCTCATTTTTTGGGGGATATCACCCCCAAACCCCCACCTAGGGCCTAGCCCGATCCCAAACCTCAACAAGGATACATGAAGAGTGTACAATATAACATGATCAGTCGCCACATACCAACACACATTATCCCACAAGAGATCTAAAGAAGGCTCCAGGTGGGCATTACCACCCCTCTTCTCCTCCAACAAAATGACAACATTGAATTCACTAGCCAAAATCCAAGGAAGAAAAGGATCTAAAGAGCACACATATCTTACATGATCCCACAACTGATCCTTTCCCTAAAAGTCATCCAAAGCATAAATGTTGGAGAGAAGAATTCTCTCACCCGACTCTAAATTGGAAGCAGCAAGAGAAATAGAATACTTGTAGGAGAGCCACCAAATTAGACTAACTCTACGTGGATCCCATAGACATGACACCTCGCTAGAGCTACCATGCACTCCCACACACTACCATTACCCTCTATACCAAATCTTCAAAGCCACACTCAACATAATATCAATAGATAACTTAGTTTCCTGAAGGAAAACAAAATTTGGAGAATGAACACAAATCAAATCCTGAATAACCTTTTGTCTAGGGATGCTATTCATACCCCTCACATTCCATGATAACATAATCATTATTAGAGTTGGGAGAAGTGCACATCAATAGTCTTCACCAATCTAGACTCCACCAATGTCTCACCAATTAGCTTAACCTTTTCCTGATCCTTTTGTCTTCCAACCTTGACAGATTTCTCAAGAGCCCCTTTTTTGAGGGTCTTTTGTTGCAAACCCAAAACTGAAGAAGAAGACTTATTTTTTCCCAGGTCAAAAATACTCCTCGCATTAGGGAGACTAGCACCAATAACATAAAGACCAACAAAAGCCTCTAGCACTGAGACTAACTCATCTTGAACCGAAGTAGGGGGCGAAAGATCCGTGTCCATCTTAGCCTCTTGCTCACCGGGCTACATTAAACTAGAATCCAAAATAGGTTGATCATTAGGCTTATCCTCTACAAAAGAGCCATCTATCGCCTGCAAGTCCATATGCATCCCTTCTTCCTGAACCAAATCTTCCAATGCATCAAATCTGTTAAAGGTTTCCTTCTCTTATCTATCCTTAAGGGTTCTCTTTTGACCCCTTCTTTTGTTACGAGGCTTAATTGGAACAAAGCCGTCCTTATCAACCACCACCCCCTACATGGGAGTCTTATCCTTATCTGTCTTCAAGGTAGACTGAGAAGGAGCATTACTCAGACCAGAAGCATGAATAGCTCAGGGACACTTTCGTTGAAGATTGCCATATTCGTGACACAACCAACATCTGAAAGGTAACACCTCATAATCTAACTGTTGGGTCCAGGAAGATGAACCAACATCATATTAATGGAATCTGGTGGCAAATTGTTCAAATTAATTTCTACACACACCCTAGCAAAAGAAAGAACCCTCTCATTCAGAGTTTGTTGAGACATACCAATAGGTTTTCCCAACAACAGGGCAATCATCGGTAATATATCACTTCTCTAGCATTTTAGTGGTAGACAAGGAAGACAAACCCAAATTGGGACTCTAGAAGGTAGCTACTTTACCAAGTTAAAATCAACATGCCATGGTTTTATGAAGAGCACCAACTGATTATAAAAATAATGACCACCTTCGAAGGCCCTATTCCGATCAACAATACAATAAAAGTCTACCATAAAAAAGTTGTTAACTGCTAGCATAATATCAAAATACCCTTCTGGGTTCCATGTCTTGCAAATCCAAGTATTGAGAAAAGGAAAAGAAACCCTCATCCCCATGAACATACAAATCAACACATGATTGTTGTAGTATTACACATCTTCGGCCACCAACTCTGACTGAATCATTAAAACCAACCATTCTTGGGATTTCTCCAAACACCCATTCACCTTTTGTAGTTTGAAAGCCCTAATTCTTGTTGAGCCCGTACCAGGAGACATCAAGTTTGGAACCCTTGGACCATCACCAAACATAGGGGAAGCTCGATCTACCTTATCAAGAGCCACATGCCCCGTAATCAAGAATTGAAATGAGTGCTCCCCAAATGAAGCCTCGACCACAACGAAGACAACAAGCAAAGCTCGACCAGAGTACTCTAAAAGAAAAAACTAGCAACAAAAATTATAAAATCTTCCCTTTTATAAAGAAAACGTTGCCTTCAATGCTACCCCTTCAAGGCACACTGCCTAAAACTCCACGCTCCTCTTCGCAGGTCTACACAACCTTCCACTAATCAACAAAAAACATACAAACAAGCAAGAAATTGAGGAAATAAGAGCATATTTTTGAGAGAAAAGAAGCAAGCCACCCTTGGCCGCAACCTCAAGTACAAGAAGAACCCCCCCATGCACAAAATTTGCCTTTGTAGCAAACCAAAGGTCGAGCTAGGGCACATACACCCTAGCTCACCCGCGACCTCCACCAACAAGTGCCATCAACAAGATAATGAATGTAACAAATTAAGTTCCTAACATTGATTTAACATAATTACAATGATGGCTCGAGACAAAAAATGTAATGAGTGCCTTAGTAGAACCAATATAATTGAGTTGATTGATACGAAAGAGAACTATCATATATGTAACTGATTTAATGTATGGTAAAAGGTGATCTTCTTATGATAATAGATAATAAAATAATTTAAAAGTGACATCTTATATATGTATTTGACACACAATTTAAACTTTTTATAGAAGAATTAATGAGTTAACTTGAAGCCATAATTAATTACGCTGAAAGTGTTATACGATGAAAGCAACAAGGAATATTATGTAAACTTTTTGAAGCTTCATTGAAAATGACAGGTAGGTGGAAGTAATTTATGTGTAGAGTTGATATTTTTATTTTACTCAAAGAATTATTTTTAAAATAGGTTTTAAAATAACATCAATAAAACAATAAATTATACATAAATATATAATATTTATTATACTTTTTTTAAAAACAAAACAAAACAAAACATAGAATAGTAAAAATAGTAATTTAAAAAAAATCTAAACTAAAATAATATAATACATTGAAAACTAAAAAATAGCCTTAATACATTTTATATTTTTATAATACATTGAAAAGAGTGTATAAGATGATTTTAAAAAATAAATAAATTATATTTAAAATTTAAGAACAATGTTAAGTAATGATAACTTTCATTGTTTTGTATATAGATTATTAATTAATATATGTATACTAGTTTTGAGATAGGTTGAATTAAAGGGAGCCGACTAACTGCTAGACAAAATTCACCTATGTACATTGAAAAACGGATGAAAAACATACACATGAACATACATGGATACATACATAACATGACGAGACGTCGTAGTGCGGGGCCCGCCACACGCCTGAAGCCGACGGAGGGGCCGAACCGTCTGAGCTACGGTCAGGCGAGAGTTAACAGCGCCGTTAGGCGCATTTTCCCGCCCGTTGCTAGGGAAAAAAGCGGGCGGGTTAGCTTCGTCAGCAAGTTTCTTTTGTTTGGCGTGAGAAAAGTGGAAGGGAATGATGTGGGCCTTTTCTGTTTGGAGAAAGCAATGTGAAAATACTATTTGTTTTGTTCCCTGTCTGCACGTTGAAAGGGAAAGCTGAAGATCTAAGTGCACGTGGGCGAATTTGAGGAGAATACCGACCAAATAAGTTGAAGTGTGGAGTGCACGTGGAGGATTTGGAGTAGAATACATACGAAATCAAGGTGAGGGGTAATTTTGTTGCAAGCAGAGGGTTTTCCAATATGTTTTAATTTCAAATTTGGGAAACATAATGTGGAGTAATTCAGTTGCTTGAATGTCTTCAAAATCACACGTTCCATTGTTGTGTTTAAATTTCGCACCATTGAAAAGAAAAACTGCAAAAAATAATTCTGAATGGGAAACGCAGTGCTGGGTTTCAATGAAAACACTGTACAAATTAATTCTAAATGTAAAACACAGTGTTGGGTTTCATTTATTTCAATCTCCTTGTTTTAATGGAGAGGGTTTTACAAGTTCTTTTAATTTGAAATTTGGGAAACACAATGTTGAGTATTTCAATTGCTTGAATGTCTTCAAAATCACACATTTCATTGTTGTGTTTAAATTTCGCACCAT
The DNA here is from genome assembly GCA_007115665.2 of Sequoiadendron giganteum. Taxonomy (NCBI): domain Eukaryota; kingdom Viridiplantae; phylum Streptophyta; class Pinopsida; order Cupressales; family Cupressaceae; genus Sequoiadendron; species Sequoiadendron giganteum. The sequence goes on along the minus strand of CM021107.1, from coordinate 444,896,946 downwards.
TGAAAAAAAAACTGCAAAAAGTAATTCTGAATGGGAAACGCAATGCTGGGTTTCAATAAAAAAACTGCACAAAATTATTCTGAATGGGAAACACAATGTTGGGTTTCATTTATTTGAATCTCCTTGTTTTAATGTAGAGTGTTTTACAATTTCTTTTAGTTTGAAATTTGGGAAACACAATGTCGAGTATTTCAATTGCTTGAATGTCTTCAAAATCACACATTCCATTGTTGTGTTTAAATTTCGCACCATTGAAAAAAAAACTACAAAAAGTAATTCTGAATGGGAAACACAGTGCTGGGTTTGAATAAAAAAACTGCACAAAATTATTTTGAATGGGAAACACAGTGTTGGGTTTCATTTATTTGAATCTCCTTGTTTTAATGTAGAGGGTTTTACAAGTTCTTTTAATTTGAAATTTGGGAAACACAATGTCGAGTATTTTAGTTGCTTGAATGTCTTCAAAATCACACATTCCATTGTTTTGTTTAAATTTTGCACCATTGAAAAAAAAGCTACAAAAAGTAATTCTGAATGGGAAACGTAGTGGTGGGTTTCAATAAAAACACTGTACAAAATAATTCTGAATGGGAAACACAGTGTTGGGTTTCATTTATTTGAATCTCCTTGTTTTAATGGAGAGGGTTTTACAAGTTCTTTTAGTTTGAAATTTGGGAAACACAATGTCGAGTATTTCAGTTGCTTGAATGTCTTCAAAATCACACATTCCATTGTTGTGTTTAAATTTCGTACCATTGAAAAGAAAATTGCAAAAAGTAATTCTGAATGGGAAACGCAGTGCTGGGTTTCAATAAAAAAATTGTACAAAATAATTATGTATTGGAAACACAGTGCTGGGTTTCATTTATTTGAATCTCCTTGTTTTAATGTAGAGTGTTTTACAAGTTCTTTTAGTTTGAAATTTGGGAAACATAATGTCGAGTATTTTAGTTGTTTGAATGTCTTCAAAATCACACATTTCATTGTTGTGTTTAAATTTCGCACCATTGAAAAAAAAATTGCAAAAAATGATTCTGAATGGGAAACGCAATGCTGGGTTTCAATAAAAAAATTGCACAAAATTATTCTGAATGAGAAACACAGTGTTGGGTTTCATTTATTTGAATCTCCTTGTTTTAATGTAGAGTGTTTTACAAGTTCTTTTAGTTTGAAATTTGGAAAACACAATGTCGAGTATTTCAGTTGCTTGAATGTCTTCAAAATCACACATTCCATTGTTGTGTTTAAATTTCACACCATTGAAAAAAAAGCTGCAAAAAGTAATTGTGAATGGGAAACGCAGTAGTGGGTTTCAATAAAAAACTGCAAAAAATTATTCTGAATGGGAAACACAGTGCTGGGTTTCATTTTTTTGAATCTCCTTGTTTTAATGTAGAGGGTTTTACAAGTTCTTTTAGTTTGAAATTTGGGAAACACAATGTCGAGTATTTTAGTTGCTTGAATGTCTTCAAAATCACACATTCCATTGTTGTGTTTAAATTTCGCACCATTGAAAAAAAAGCTGCAAAAAGTAATTATGAATGGGAAATGCAGTAGTGGGTTTCAATAAAAAACTGCAAAAAATTATTCTGAATGGGAAACACAGTGCTGGGTTTCATTTATTTGAATCTCCTTGTTTTAATGTAGAGGGTTTTACAAGTTCTTTTAATTTGAAATTTGGGAAACACAATGTCGAGTATTTTAGTTGCTTGAATGTCTTCAAAATCACACATTCCATTGTTTTGTTTAAATTTCGCACCATTGACAAAAAAACTGCAAAAAGTAATTCTGAATGGGAAACGCAGTGGTGGGTTTCAATAAAAAAATTGTACAAAATAATTTTGAATGGGAAACACAGTGTTGGGTTTCATTTATTTGAATCTCTTTGTTTTAATGTAGAGGGTTTTACAAGTTCTTTTAGTTTGAAATTTTGGAAACACAATGTCGAGTATTTTAGTTGTTTGAATGTCTTCAAAATCACACATTCCATTGTTGTGTTTAAATTCCGCACCATTGAAAAAAAAACTGCAAAAAATAATTCTGAATGGGAAACGCAGTGCTGGGTTTCAATAAAAAAACTGTACAAAATAATTCTGTATGAGAAACACAATGCTGGGTTTCATTTATTTGAATCTCCTTGTTTTAATGTAGAGGGTTTTACAAGTTCTTTTAGTTTGAAATTTGTGAAACACAATGTGGAGTATTTCAGTTGTTTGAATGTCTTCAAAATCACACATTCCATTGTTGTGTTTAAATTTTGCACCATTGAAAAAAAAACTGCAAAAAGTAATTCTGAATGGGAAACACAATGCTGGGTTTCAATAAAAAAACTGCACAAAATTATTCTGAATGGGAAACACAGTGTTGGGTTTCATTTATTTGAATCTCCTTGTTTTAATGCAGAGGGTTTTACAAGTTCTTTTAATTTGAAATTTGGGAAACACAATGTCGATTATTTTAGTTGCTTGAATGTCTTCAAAATCACACATTCCATTGTTTTGTTTAAATTTCGCACCATTGAAAAAAAAGCTATAAAAATTAATTTTGAATGGGAAACGCAGTGGTGGGTTTCAATAAAAAAACTGCACAAAATTATTCTGAATGGGAAACACAGTGATGGGTTTCATTTATTTGAATCTCCTTGTTTTAATGTAGAGGGTTTTACAAGTTCTTTTAATTTGAAATTTGGGAAACACAATGTCGAGTATTTCAATTGCTTGAATGTCTTCAAAATCACACATTCCATTGTTTTGTTTAAATTTCGCACCATTGAAAAAAAAATTGCAAAAAATAATTCTGAATAGGAAACGTAGTGGTGGGTTTCAATAAAAAAATTGTACAAAATAATTCTGAATGAGAAACACAGTGTTGAGTTTCATTTATTTGAATCTCCTTGTTTTAATGTAGAGGGTTTTACAAGCTCTTTTAATTTGAAATTTTGGAAACACAATGTCGAGTATTTCAGTTGCTTGAATGTCTTCAAAATCACACATTTCATTATCGTGTTTAAATTTCGCACCATTGAAAAGAAAAACTACAAAAAGTAATTCTGAATGGGAAACGCAGTGCTGGGTTTCAATAAAAAAACTGTACAAAATAATTTTGTATGAGAAACATAGTGTTGGGTTTCATTTATTTGAATCTCCTTGTTTTAATGTAGAGGGTTTTACAAGTTCTTTTAGTTTGAAATTTGGGAAACACAATGTCGAGTATTTTAGTTGCTTGAATGTCTTCAAAATCACACATTCCATTTTTGTGTTTAAATTTTGCACCATTGAAAAAAAAACTGCAAAAAGTAATTCTGAATGGGAAACGCAGTGCTGGGTTTCAATAAAAAAACTGCACAAAATTATTCTGAATGGGAAACACAGTGTTGGGTTTCATTTATTTGAATCTCTTTGTTTTAATGTAGAGGGTTTTACAAGTTCTTTTAATTTGAAATTTGGGAAACACAATGTCGAGTATTTTAGTTGCTTGAATGTCTTCAAAATCACACATTTCATTGTTGTGTTTAAATTTTGCACCATTGAAAAAAAAAACTGCAAAAAGTAATTCTGAATGAGAAACACAGTGCTGGGTTTCAATAAAAAAACTGTACAAAATAATTTTGAATGGGAAACACACTGTTGGGTTTCATTTATTTGAATCTCCTTGTTTCAATGTAGAGGGTTTTACAAGTTATTTTAGTTTGAAATTTGGGAAACACCATGTCGAGTATTTCAGTTGCTTGAATGTCTTCAAAATCACACATTCCTTATCAAATAACCTCATTTTAATCTCAATTTTAGTAACATCTATATTCACCTATTTATGATTTTTCTCCATCCTTAATTTCATTCTCAACTTCATTCTTGAACCACTTTAGGAATCTATGTGGAAGATTAAAACCATCATATTCAGTGATTTCATTTTAGGCCATAGTCTCCTTGATATAATTATTATTCCTTTTAGTAGTTGTTTATATATTCTTAAATATGGGGTTATCAATAAACTCATATGAAGAACCTATGATATCTAGGTATTTTCCTTTTGTATTAGAGGGAGGGGAAGTGATATCAATAGGGGAAACATTAGATGGATCTTCTCAACACTAAGATTAGAGGGGGTAGGACTTCTACTCATACTAGCTCTACCTATAGGTCTAATAAGTTTAAAGAAGATAACAGTAGGAATAATGAAGATTTAGTGGGATCATTTGTAGTTTCCTCACCAAGACTAGACCTCTTGTAAGATTTAAAAATAAGAGCACTTTTTCATTAACAAGCACCCTATGGTTGGATTTCAGAAGTAAGGAATTGAATTTATTACAATTATAAAGTTAAATTATAAAAGGTTGGTGTAGTGGACCATTTTTTCTTACCTAGAATCTCATTCATGACTTACTTATCTATATATATTGAAAGGTACAAAGCAAAGCATACTAGGTAATTATGCCTTATATTGTTTAGAAAGGGAAAGTTATTTAACAAAAGATAGATAATTTATACTTCTCATTCAGGGTAAAATATTTAATGAGAAAGAAGTTGAATTCATTTTAAGGAAGAGCCTCCTTGAGAAATCTTGATTATCATTTAATGATTTTCTCAAAGCCTTTTACGAAAGTGTCAATGTTTTATTTTCTTTGACATTTGCTCGCTTGATGGGTCTTGGCTCTTTTCTAAGACATGGTAGCAACTACAATGTTGAACTCTTGAGTGTCTTAAAATTTCAGATCCCTCACAATAACCTTCTTACTCTTCCATTGTACAATGAAATCTCTATGAACTAATGGATCGTAACTAATGTATTATATAAATGGATTTAGCTCACCCTTCACAAGGATTGCCAAATAGTTATTTTTTTATTGTATTATTGACAATAATAAGCCTCTATTCATAGTCTCTCATCTCCCATAATAATCTTCCAAATGTACTAGTCCATAAAAAAGTAGAAAATGATGAAATTATTAAGTCTCATTGGAAAAAATGAAAGAAGTTGATTCCCAAAGAGGGATCAATAAGTAGATTGATTGGTAGGTAGTATCCTTTACAAATAAAGAGAAAAATGGTGATATCATTGACCTCCAAGTTGTAGATTGTGATAAATCTAAAGGAGTAACCCGAATAAATATTTTGATAAACTTCAATTATTATCAAGTCATTCAATAATTTTCCCAATATCAGGTAATTGCAATCAACCCCAGTTCTCATAATTATTCCACAAGTAATTTTACTAGGAAATGATTTTCCATCATACTAATGCGATGTTTTCCATAAAACAACTCATATTGTCTAAAGAAATAGTTTTTCCACTACCTCCATGGTAGAGATGATCAATTGTTTCCTCATTTATGGAGTGAATTTTCTTATAGCTTTTAATAATTTTTAAGATATACCAAGAGGGGGAGAAAGGTAATTGAGGTAGTTTAAAATACCGAGGGAATCTCCATTCATCATTAAGGGCGAGAACTTGATATTTAGATAGAGTAGGTGAATAAATATTCTAGAAAAATGTGAAAAATAGAGTCAACATTATTCTCACAAAGATCACCTCTATTGGGGATTGTAATGGCTATATTTTTAAGATTAGCAATAATCAATAATTTACTTTAACAAGCAATGTGCTAGATGTCAGAGATTGAATTTATGTAATATATTCTTGTTCAAAATCTCTTTCTTTTCAAACACCTCAACATTTATATCATGTTCAAGGAGATAAGTAGATGCAATAGTACACTTCCATATGGAGGAACCCAACCAAATGGTCTATTTTTTCCTATTAAACTAGACTATATATAACTATTTAACTTCTGTATAAGGTAGCTAATAACCTCTTCATTGAGATGATTGAGAGGAGTAAATAAATTAATCAACTTTCTACATTAAGTACCATATTCCTAGTAATTAGCCACACAGTATGAAAATAAATAAGAAAGACCATCCTTGATAGCTAAACAAGGGATTAAAAAATTACGGATAGTGTTTCCCAACCAAGAATCATATCGAAATCTAGCCTTCAACCCATTTCCTACATTTCAAATTGGTCTCTTTCTAATGAGTTATCTATAATTTTTTACTTTAATTCATATAAGTAAGACATTGTATAAGTTATCTAAATTTGGAAAATAAATAAAAAGTAACCCATTGAAGTATTTAGCCTCCACTATATTAGTTCAATTGTTATTCTCTTTTGCAAGTCTCCAAATAATTTTGAACAGGAAACGCAGTGCTGGGTTTCAGTAAAAAAACTACACAAAATAATTGTGAATGGGAAACACACTGCTGGGTTTCAGTTATTTGAGTCTCCTTGTTAAAATGCAGAGGGTTGTCTCATGGTGGGTTTCTTGCTTCTTAAAACAAATGGTTTTGCAATATGGAATGTTACAATACAGTATGACTGTCTTCCAAATCACACATTCCATTGTTGTGTTTAAATTTCAGTCGATTGATAAGAAAACTGCACAAAATGATTTTGAATGGGAAACACGATGTTGGGTTTCAGTTATTTGAATATCCATGTTCAACTGTCAAGGGTTGTCTCATGGTAGGTTGCTTGATTCTTAACACCTACGGTTTTGCAACATGGGATGTTATTTGAATGTCTTCCAAATCACACATTCCATTGTTGTGTTTAAATTTTGCAACATTGAAAAAAAAGGTGTAGAAAAGAATTCTAAATGGGAAACACAGTGCTGGGTTTGAGTTATTTTAATCATCCACTAGACATGTAAAGGGTTTTGTTATGGTTGGTTTCTTGCTTCTTAACACCCACGGTTTTGTTAAGGTGGCAAATTTTTTATCCCAGGTTTTTCTTCGACATGGTGCTTCCTGGTGAAGTTGCAGAATGGGAAATCGAGCCAGTACCAACCATTCAGCCTAATTTAATGTGGCTCGAGGAGGAACAAATCGACATTGTTTATGAGCTACGTTCGCTTGCATGGAAGGAAAAGTCCAGCTACGCCGAATATTGGAGGGTGATCTATGTCTTAGATAGAGAGGAAGAGCGAGCCAGATTTAATAATTTGCTTAATGAAATTCTTGCAGAGATTTTACGGGGTCCAGCTCCTCTGGTTGTTTAGTGAACTTGGTTTCTTTATGCAATTGTCAACAAAAACGGTTTCTTTCGACAGAAATTGAATCTTTACTTTACATGCATGAAAATTTTGTAATTATGAATAGTGACCGAATTCATAGGGTGTAATGGAAACAGTGTCCATTTCTTAATGAATTATTGCAACCTTGGTCATTTTTAAGGAGGATTGCAAACAATTATTGGAGAAAAAAGATTTGGGAGGAAAGAAAGAGAGGAAAAGGGGGGAGAAGGGCATTTTCTATTTTTAGACAATTTTGTTACGCAACATGGAGCCTTTGAACCCATATTTTGTATTGAGAAAAAAGGAAATAAGATTGAATCCTTGATTTTTTTAATATTTTCTTGATCACAAATGTCTTTGTGCTTCTGTGATCCTTCTTCAATATGATTTTTGTTGAGTCGAATTGTGTTGATGTTTAATTTGTTGAATCTGTGAATTCTAAAATAAATCATCTTGTCAAATTAGTCTGTTGTTTATCTTTCCTTGTCTCAATATGGAATGTTAAAATATAGTATGACTATCTTCCAAATCACACATTCCATTGTTGTGTATAAATTTCAGTCGATTGATAAGAAAACTACACAAAATAATTCTGAATGGGAAACACAGTGTTGGGTTCCAGTTATTCGAATCTCCTTGTTTAAATGCAGAGAGTTGTCTCATGGTGGGTTGCTTTCTTCTTAAAACCTAGGGTTTTGCAATATGGATTGTTACAATACAGTATGACTGTCTTCCAAATCACACATTCCATTGTTGTGTTTAACTTTTGCACGATTGACAAAATCAATTGGAAAAAAGAAATGTGATTTGGAAAACACAGTGTTGGGTTGTTGGACTGTCTGATTTCCAACATGCATTTGTGTTATATTTTACAGGTAGCTCGATTGAATCTATCACCTTTAATTTTCCTCGATTGAAGCCTCAGTGTCCTATTGGTTTGACATGGGTGAGAGCAATGCAAGCACATTTTATCTATGTTTAATGAGTGATTTTTTTCTTTTTCTTCACACAATCCACACTAATTTTAAGTATTTGTCCAATGTTGTGATTTCCTAGAATGGGGAGAGGTTTGAAATGGAAGAAGCTAGACGAATTGGAGGTGCAAAATGTACAAAATGGAGGCTCTCCTTTTTTATCTTCCGATTTGGAATGGGCTACTATTTTCATCAACAATGATAAGGTCCCTGACCTTGTTGCAACAATTCCTCTTATGAGCCTTGATCAGTTCATTCATGGTGAAACGTACGTTGAAGGTGTAGAAACAAAAATTTTGGACAAGAAAATAAGAGAACCTACCAACTCTTGTCCCGTCTACGACAAAACTTATAGCAAAACAATTTTGTATAAGAGGTTTGTATAGATCGACATTCATTTCTATGGCCGAATGATATTTTACTCTCTTGGTTGAAAATGATGAGATGATGCCTTTCTTGCAACTACTGGTGTCAATACGGTCCTAAAGACAATAGAAACCAACCTCCACCAAAGAAGAAACCACATAAGAAATTTATACAAAAGCGAGGTTGTCAATACCACTTCATGGTAAAGGTTATGGAAGGCAAACCCGATGTTGCCTATATTATCTACAAAGAAATTTTCCACATAGATAAAAATGGTGAATTTTTCCATGGAATTCATGACACAAGTGGAAAGAAGCATTCTATGTTTTCCGCTAATTTATCCATGGAGTGCAAAAGCTATATTAAAAGCCTTTTGCTCATGGATGTCAATGTCAATGCAATAATGGATAGACACATCAGTGATCCTCTGTTATGTGGAATGATGTTGAAGAGAGATCAATTCCTTACAAGAAAGGATGTAATGAATGTGTGGCGAAAGGTTTGTTGTACTCACGCACAAAAACACAAAGTTGATTCGACAAGTATCCTACTATGGAGTGGACAGGATTGACAACTTCTTCTACTTTCAACGGCCCGATGGGAATAATACGCCTTTTTTTATCGGGGTTCAAACTCCATGGATGTTGGATAGGATGGTTAGCTGCTCGCACAACTCAGTCATCTCGATGGATTCCACGTTTGCAACTAACAAATATGAGGTGAGGCCTTACAAACATTGACAAATAGTTCATCGTGTTTTCAGTGATCTTACTGGTTGTAAACTTCACAATGCTCACGCCGAGTTGTTCTCTCTATAGTACCCATTGTATACTCTCCTTGTTTTCAATGAGCAACAAAGTGGTGTGCCAGTTGCGTGGGTAGTCTCCTCACGAAACAAGATTGAGGACATCTTTGCATGGCTACGCGTATTGCTAGAACGTGGAAGAAGAGCCAGGCCCGATTGGAGAATCAATCCATTTTTGACTGACAATGCGACTGCAGAGATCCAAGCCATACAATATGTGCATCCCTTTCTTCATTTGTGTACCTTTCTCATTTGCTATTCATTTTCAATGCCATATTCTCATGCAATCGAGCGGTAAACAATATCGTTTGTATTGTCAATTAGGGTTGTCTTTCAATGTCGTGTGCTTCTATGCCTTTGGCATGTCAAAAGGGCTTGGCTAAAGAATGTATACAAGTATGCAGCCAAGGAAAGGGCAATGGACGTCTTCCACAGTCTTGGCACGATCATGATGGCAATTGTTGACACTAAAGATTGTGTCACTCAACTATTGAACTCTTTCTTTGAGGAGTTCAATGATCAGGCCTGATTCTTAGAGTACTTCAAGAAGACTTGGTGTGAAGGAGAAGGTCAAATTGGTGAGTTGACAATTATCGTCACCTCACATGATTCGCACCATTCAAATTATTTGATGTCACATCTAATACGTTGTGGCTTACTTGACAATTGGATGTTTTTGTTCGCAGCCATGTGGGAAAAAAATTGTAGACTATTCCCACATGCCAACCAGGATATGAATGCAGCCATTGAGTCGTACCATTGCATACTAAAAACTCGGTACTTGTGCGATCATTTAAAAAAATGCAATAGGAGAATGGAATATTTGTATTACACACTCGTGTATAAAATGGAACCATTCTATAGGCAAAAGGAAAAGTTGTAGCATTATGGTTTTCTGACGAACAAAAATTATTTAAATATGCGATCTAGTGTGGAGCGGGCCAAGACAATTTTAGACGATGACTGTATTCCCGATGAAACAGATCCTTGATGGTACTGGGTGAAAAGTCAAAGTAGGTCAATGCACTACCTTGTTCGTAAATTTGGGGAGCACCTTTTTGTTTGTGATTGCCCTTGGAGTTTGGAGGGGAACACTTGCAAACATGTCATCAAGGTTGCCTCCTTGATTAAAATATCATCTGTCGTTGAAGGGGTGGTCCATGGTAAGTGAATTTCAATTCGAATTGCATTACTTTATTGGAGTTGATTGTGTTTTGCATTTTCTATAGCCTAATACAAGTTTCTTTTGGGTCCTCATTTAGACGTGGGAAGTCAACCAATTGATACAAACATAGATTTCAACGAGACAATGTCAGAGGGGGTTGTAGAAGAAAACAACCGTAATGTTTTGACAACTGTGCAAGCTCCTTCTATGACTCATGTATATGATGAACATGTGGTTACAATGTCTCTTTGGAATGACACTAATGAGCTCTTGAAGAAAGTGATGCGTACACCACCACAATCTCTACAACAGGTGCAATCATATGCAAAATGTGTGGACAGTTTTGTAGAGGACCTACGACAATCAAATGCATTTCTATTTGAATTCATTTCGGATCCTGATAAAGCTGCAACTAGCACCATTCGAATGCGTCCATGGTTTAGTGCAACCAAGGATCGTCGTCGATGTCCAACCTGGTGTACGAAGCATTCCGCACAACAGTCAGATCACCGAACCCCTTTGGATGACTCTTTTCCATTGTCCATGAATAATAGTTTGAATTTGAATGTCAATATGCAATGTTAGATTTCAAGTGCAACTATTATGGATGTGGCAGAGGATATAACATCTAATACGGGTGAGTATGATAAAACCCATTTCAATTTCTTTATTGTAATAGGAAATGGTATTGTAGATTCCTTTTTCCAGTATGTGCTTGTACCACGCCATAAGCTTTATGATTTCGCTTATGGCTTTTTTTTTTCACTTCAACATTCCAATCTCGAGAAAGGAGTCCTCGTTGATGACTATCTTTTGCAGGTGTAAACCCAATGGAAGGTATGGTTCGAATTTAATAAGTTTTCTTACATAAGTCCATTTTTTTGGATGACGTTATGTAATTTAAGAAGTTTATTTGTTGAATCATGCAGGGGAAGTGAACCATTCAATGTTTGGTTGTTGATCTTTAGAAAATACAGAAGATGATGATTTAAGACCTGCTCCTTTCTAGATTTGGGCTAGTTGAGTGCATTTTCAGCGGTAGAGTCATGTTTTCAAGCATTCTTTTCAAAACAATAGCATCTCAATTTGTGATAGGTAAAAATTGGCACAAATGGGTTTCTGGAACATAAAATACCTTATGGAACAAACACTTCAAACAAGCTCTTCTTCGTTGTCGTGGACCCCAAAAAAGACCTATTTTACAAATAGAATAATTAAGCCCAAAACATTCTTCAAGCACGACTAATTCATTAGTTCAACTCATGTGATTGCAACAAATAAAATGCTCTAATTATTTTCCATGTTGGAAAAGACACCATCCATACACAGCTACTTAGTTATGAAAAGTTTTATTTCACTTTCAATTCTTTTTACTAACTGTTTCGTGTGTTTCTAATTAGAGAATTTTGTTGCATGTGCTGAAATTTTTGTTCTCTTTCCTTTCAAGCATTGCTCTTCCCACTATTTGAATCATGCGTTGGCATATTCCCTTTCGAGATACTACACGTGTCACCTCATCCAGTTTAAAACAATAGGTACAATTTTTTTAGTGCATACATTATCTACATAAGTCCACTTTGCTCGCTTATTGTTTCACTGTTTCCATTGCTTTGAAAATGTCCTTCTAATTAGAGAATGCAGGTCTACCTTCTAAAAAAGTTGTTTTGTCTTTCATTTCAAGAATTTTACAACCTGTTGTTGCAGTTGTATAGAAGATGTCTCACAGTTCTCAAGCATGGGTGGCTAGTTGGTTGACCAACTACCACCCGTATTTGCCTTGCAATATTCTTGCTCAAATTGAGGAACTCAGCCTCCCGTACAGGTCGCGGGAAAAAATGTTAAGGAGAATTAATAGAAAAGGTCTAAACCACACAAATTTGCAGTATGATAATTATGCTCACTTCTTCAACAACGTCTTTGGAGTATGGGTGCATATAGGCATGGACGTTGAATATTACAATCTGCAAATAGAGATTTTCAATTTATGTGATTGGCCAATGTCTGTTTACCGAGAAATTTGAGACCTTTTCCTAGCTGGATGCATATGGAAGGTGTGCATTAGACCGACAGTTATCATATAGAGGCACAATCTTATAGATCAGCTAAGCATGAGGTTTATGAGATTCCTCAAGGGGGAATCTCTAATTAGTAATCACAAAGGTCCTCTGGAGGAATGGTTGTTGGCCGTGTTCAAAATCAACCACATTGTCAGGTTTGAGATCCACCATGTGAGGCCCTCCTTCAGGCTGCTACATGAGAATTATGGGGTGCCAACATTGTATGTTGTCAATTCCACCTTAACAATCAAAGTGCGACAAATGCTGAGAACACAGAGATTATACCTGTTCGTAAATGGTTGACATAGTCTTCAGTCTGATCGATATTAAATGTGCATTGTAATTTTGTTCAAATTGTGTAATATTCAGTCGAAATGTTTTTACATTTCATTGTCTGATGCGTATTGTTATTATAAAATTTGGCGGTGAACTTGAATACACTATTTTGTTACAATTTGTGTTTTCCATTCTGCAACTTTTATTGTGAATCTTCTCTTCGAAATGTATAAGGATATTGAAATGGAATGCTGAAATGGAATTTCAAAATCTGCAACTTTTCTTGTCTTCTTACTGTGTTTCCCATTCAAAATAATTTTGTGTAGTTTTATTATCAATCGACTTAAATTTAAACACAACAATAGAATGTGTGATTTGGAAGACATTCAAAAAACGGAAATACTCCACATTGTGTTTCCCAAATTTCGAATTACCCCTCACCTCCATTTCGTCAGTATTCTACTCCAACTCCTCCATGTGCACTCAGACCTTAAGCTTTCCATTTACATTTAAACAAGGAGATTGAAAAAAATAAGAAGTGAGCCACAATGCACTGTGTTTTCCATGATGTTGCTGTTATGTAAATTTTGTGTTGGAAACATATGGGTAGATATTTAAAAAGAGTGTTTTGCTCAAAGTAGGTGTTGTTAAAAAAGTACAACGTGAAGTTCAAAACATTCATTTCTCACAACCTGCATAAAATAATAAGTGAGCCATAGCCCATTGTGTTTTCCATGATGCAACTGTTATGTGAATAATGTGTTGGGCAAAGATCGAACAAGAGTGTTTTGCTGGAAGTAAGGGTTGTTAAAAATTATGTTTTGAATAATGTGTTGGGCAGAGATCGAACAAGAGTGTTTTTTTTAAAATAAAAAGTGAGCCACAACCCACTATGTTTTCAATGATGCAACTGTTATGTGAATAATGTGTTGGGCAGAGATCGAACAAGAGTTTTTTGCTGAAAGTAAGGGTTGTGTTTTGTACAGTTTTTTTATTGAAACCCGACACTGCGTTTCCCATTCAGAATTATATTTTGCAGTTTAATTTTTCAATGGTGCGAAATTTAAACACAACTATGGAATGTGTGATTTTGAAGACATTCAAGCAACTGAAATAGTCCACATTATGTTTCCCAAATGTCGAACACAAAGAGCTTGTAAAACCCTCTACATTAAAACAAGGAGATTCAAATAAATGAAACCCAGCACTGTGTTTCCCATTCAGAATTATTTTGTGCAGTTTTATTATCAATCGACTTAAATTTAAACACAACAATGGAATGTGTGATTTGGAAGACATTCAAGAAACTGAAATACTCCACATTTTGTTTCCCAAATTTCAAATTACCCCTCACCTCCATTTCGTAGGTATTCTACTCCAACTCCTCCATGTGCACTCAGACCTTAAGCTTTCCATTTACATTTAAACAAGGAGATTGAAAAAAATAAGAAGTGAACCACAACCCGCTGTGTTTTCCATGATGCTGCTCTTATGTAAATTTTATGTTGGAAACATATGGGCAGATATTGAAAATGAGTGTTTTGCTCAAATTAAGTGTTGTTAAAAAAGTACAACATGAAGTTCAAAACATTATTTTGTTACAGCTTGCATAAAATAAAAAGTGAGCCACAACCAACTGTGTTTTCCATGATGCAACTGTTATGTGAATAATGTGTTGGGCAGAGATAGAACAAGAGTGTTTTGCTGAAAGTGAGGGTTGTGAAAAATTATGAAGGTCAAATTCAATACATTGTCTTCGTACTATGTGCATAACACTGCCTACAGTCTTCCAACTATTTTTGCAGAGTCCGGGACAACCCAGTGTGTTTTCCATCCTACAACAGTGAAGTAATTTTTTTTGTTGGAAACATATAAACAGATAGTGAAAAAGACTGTTTTTTCTTAAAGTACGAGGTGTCATAAAACAAGAAAGGGAAGTTCAAAACATTATTTTGTTACAGTTCGGAAAAAATAATAAATGAGCCACAACCCACTATGTTTTCCATGATGCTACTGTTATGTAATAGTGTAATTGATATCATAATGTAACAAACATGAGATAATGTGTCAAGATATGATTGTGAGTGAACATCTAGAAAGAGGTAACAAGGTTCCCTTCAATGTTGCCTACCAATATGAGGATAAAGAAAAAGGTAAGATTATCTAATGTGTTAAATGTAAAATGCAATTATATGCTATGTAAAGTGTAAGCATTAAAATAACATAAGAATTTTATTATACTTTTGGATGAATTTTCAACTAATTGAATTCATAATATGAATTATGTGAAGATATCATCATGAAAAGACACATGGGTAAGAGTGTCATAGAAAAATACTATCATGAACTTACGATGATATTTCATTATATACTTTTGTAAAGATGAGAGGGGAAGTTTCATGAATAAGATGCCCCAAATGGCATAATAATATGACAAGGTGAAATGAGTGTAAAATTACAAGCATGACATGAGAAAAGGCCGAATAATGTCAAAAGAACAAAGAAGACAGAGGAGGAGAAAAACAAGTTTGGATACATAAAAAGGACATTAATATAAAAGTAAAAAATAAAAACGAGTTATGTTTTCTCAACATGATGAGAGTGATTACTAAACAATCTATGATGCAACTGTTATGTGAATAATGTGTTGGGCAGATATCGAACAAGAGTGTTTTGCTGAAAGTGAGGGTTGTGAAAAATTATGAAGGTCAAATTCAATACATTGTCTTCATACTGTGTGCATAACACTGGCTACAGTCTTTGAACTATTTTTGCAGAGTCCGGGACAACCCAGTCTGGTTTCCATCCTGCAACAGTGAAGTAAATTTTTTGTTCGAAACATATCAACAAATAGTGAACAAGACTATTTTTTCTTAAAGTACGGGCTGTCATAAGACAAGAAAGGGAAGTTCAAAACATTATTTTGTTACAATCCGAAAGAAATAAGAAGTGAGCCACAACCCACTGGGTTTTCCATGATGCTACTATTATGTAATAGTGTAATGGATATCATAATGTAACAAACATGAGATAATGTGTCAAGATATGATTGTGAATGAACATCTAGAAAGAGTTAACAAGGTGCCCTTCAATGTTGCCTACCAATATGAGGATAAAGAAAAAGGTAAGACTATCTAATGTGTTAAATGTAAAATGTAATTATATGTTATGTACAATGTAAGCATTAAAATAACATAAGAATTTTATTATACTTTTGGATGAATTTTCAACTCATGGAATTCATAATATGAATTCCATGTGAAGATATCATCATGAAAAGACACATGGGTAAAAGTGTCATAGAAAAATACTATCATGAACTTACGATGATATTGAAAACGAGTGTTTTGCTCAAATTAAGTGTTGTTAAAAAACTACAACGTGAACTTCAAAACATTCATTTCTCACTGCCTACATAAAATAATATGTCAGCCACGACCCACTGTGTTTTCCATTATGCAAGTGTTATGTGAATAATGTGTTGGGCAGATATTGAAGAAGAGTGTTTTGCTGAAAGTGAGGGTTGTTAAAAATTATGAAGCTCAAATTCAATACATTGTCTTCTTACTGTGTGCATAACACTGGTTGCAATCTTCAAACTGTTTTTGCAGAGTCCGAGACAACCCAGTGTGTTTTCCATCCTGCAACAGTGAAGTAATTTTTTTGTTCGAAACATATGAACAGATAGTGAACAAGACTATTTTTTCTTAAAGTGTGGGGTGTCATAAGACAAGAAAGGGAAGTTGAAAACATTATTTTGTTACAGTCCAGAAGAAATAAGAAGTGAGCGACAACCCACTATGTTTTCCATGATGCTACTGTTATGTAAATTTTATGTTGGAAAAATATGGGCAGATATTGAAAACGAGTGTTTTGCTCAAATTAAGTGTTGTTAAAAAACTACAACATGAACTTCAAAACATTCATTTCTCACAGCCTGCATAAAATAATACATGAGCCACGGGCCACTGTGTTTTCCATTATGCAAGTGTTATGTGAATAATGTGTTGGGCAAATATCGAACAAGGGTGTTTTGTTGAAAGTAAGGGTTGTCAAAAATTATGAAGCTCAATTTCAATACATTGTCTTCTTACTGTGTGCATAACACTACCTGTTGTCTTCGAACAAGATTTGGAAAGTCTGGGAAAACCCACTTTGTTTTCCATCGTGCAACACTTAAGTAAAAATTTTGTTGGAAACATATGAACAGATAGTGAACAAGACTATTTTTCTTAAAGTACGAGGTGTCATAAGACAAGAAAGGGAAGTTGAAAACATTATTTTGTTACAATCTGGGAGAAATAAGAAGTGAGCCACAAGCCACTGTGTTTTCCATGATGCTACTATTATGTAATTTTTTTGTTGGAAACATACGAGCAGATATTGAAAAAGAGTGTTTTGCTCAAATTAAGTGTTGTTAAAAAACTACAATGTGAACTTCAAAACATTAATTTCTCACAGCCTGCATAAAATAATACGTGAGCCACAGGCCACTGTGTTTTCCATTATGCAAGTGTTATGTGAATAATGTGTTGGGCAGATATCGAACAAGGGTGTTTTGCTGAAAGTAAGGGTTGTCAAAAATTATGAAGCTCAAATTCAATACGTTGTCCTCTTACTATGTGCATAACACTACCTACTGTCTTCGAACAAGATTTGGAAAGTCCAGGAAAACCCACTTTGTTTTCCATTGAACTGTTTTTGAAGAGTCCGGAAGAAATAAGAAGTGAGCCACAACCCATTGTGTTTCCCATGATGCTACAGTTATGTAAATTTGATGTTGGAAACATATGGGCAAATATTGAAAAAGAGTGTTTTGCTCAAATTAAGTGTTGTTAAAAAACTACAATGTGAACTTCAAAACTAGATTACCGACACTTGATGGGTTTGAAATCCCGTACCTCATGGATTTTTTTTAAAAAAGAAATCTCAAATTTATTGATAAATGGTGGCATCGATTGTTCCCATACCAACTACTTTAAGCATTAATAACAAAATGTAAAGTGCAAGCTCTAGAGTAATTTAGTTATCAAGCATGTTTGATGATTTATAACATGTATGAACATAAAGACCATAACCAAATCGCAAAGACTGACAACATTATACAAACCCAAAAGCTGAAATATTTACAAGATAACATAATCTTACAACTTTAAAACAAAATGACATATGATAAATAAATGAACATGAGGACCAAAATTGTCTTCATAACTGTTTCAACTCATATAATTGTATTTACATATACTCACAATTTTAGATCCTTATCACAATATGCAAGATGACTGAACATGAAACAATATGAACATGAAACAATATGCAGTGTACTAGAGTTGAAAAACACTTGTGTGCCAAGTCAAGTGATTGTCAAAGAACTGAAATGAAGAGACCATCAACTAAATTACCAAACCAATACTAACTTTTTTAGCAATGAAGAACATCCTATTGTTTTATTTCTTTGACATTAATGCCAACACATGCCAGAGGGGACAACACAAGAGACATGTAAAGTTTGTGTTCCAAACATATGAAGAATGACATGAAATTACTATATATGTTGAGCATAATTATACAATAATAAAATAATTAAAGTATATAGTGTTCAAACATATGCAAATGGTGTATCTCTACACCACAATTGTTCAATATTTAAATGAAACCCACAGAGCAGAATAAGTATTTGCAACCTCTCCCATCAATTCCTACGCTGCCTATTCCTTGCAATCAAGTACATGTCTATGTAATAGATGGCACGTTTCTTAGGTTCCTTGTGTATTTTGGGAGGGGTGATTACACATCCACGAACCCTCACAGATGATGAGCGTGAAACAACATATTTCTTCGTACTATGTGCTTTGTTTGTGTCAGGTTTAATAGCTTCACCCTATAGCAAACAATTAATGAGAATTAATGTATGCATCGAAATAATATACGCAGTACTTATGATATATATACAAAAACATATCATTTATGTGTACCTCTGGAACAAAATGCTTCATCTTGGTGAACTGCCATATGACAAAGTCGCCCATGCACTCTACAATGGTCTCTATGCTAGGCATGGGAAAAGGCACGCAACATCGACCATCAATGGCCTGAACAATGCTGACTCTCGCACAATTTTCTGGGTGCCTCAAGCAATGGGTGTGACCGTTTCTGGTGACAACATGTAGAATTCCTTTCACAACCCGTTTATGCCGCCTCCAAAGGTCGATGTGATCACCGACCTTAAAAGTTATGTCGTTGAACTCTATCATCTGCTCATCCACTGGATTTGTCTACATAGGAAACGTCGTTGACATGAAGCATAATTGAGGGCACATTAAAATATTCCTAAAGAAATAAGAACAGATCATGGAAGTGTGTTGGGTCTCATACCGATATAGATGGCATGTCGCAGCTCTCCCCCTCCCCATTTCCATCTCCCCCTTGCAGGCCAGTGCTCTCGTCCTCCCCATTTCCATCTCCCCCTTCGTGGCCAATGCTCTCCCCATCCGTATGTCCATCTGTATTAGCCTCTCTCATTTCAATCGCAACAACATCACCAATTAGGTCAAGGCCAACACTTCGTTGTTTATCCTTGCCCTATAATAGCAGGAATTAAAAGGTCATTTGAAATTCAGGTGCATACAACCAATTCATTGAAATAATCAAAACAAACATTAATTAAAAGAATTGCAATTCACCGTTTCTTCTAGTTCCTCCATGTCAAGGCACCTTGAGACATTTGACGACATATGCTCATTCTTCTTCTTCTTCTTCTTCTTCTTCTTCTTCTTCTTCTCAACATTATTAGACAACGGGTCGGGAGGAACAACATCATCTTGGGCTTCCTCTAGTGAATGATCCCTACTCTGTTGGGGGGAAGAAACCGCTTGTGGACCATCACCCTATCATGTCATGTAAGTTAACGTTAAGTGAACCTTCTATGCATCCGAACAGAAAAGATGAAGCAAGGAAAATTCACATTTGATTGTTTAGTTCGACATTACCATTCCTTCTTGTCTCTTTCTCTCCTACAATTGTAATATTGTTTGCCTTCTCTGCTCCTTCATCTCATCGTTGTTGTATATTGCCATTTGCTTCTTCACCTCCTCCATTCCTTCTTCGGGAAGGTGAAGGAATTTTTGTTTCCCATACTTTTGACAGACATGTCTAACAACACGCTTCTACTATAGGTGTTGCCGTATATTCATTTGGTACTCTATATTTTCCACCTTCTTTAGAAGGTACTCTTTCAATTTATTGGGGGGAGGAGCGATTTGTTTTGGTTCCCCCCCCAACACAGCTCAGCCACACTTCGGTGCGTCAAGAATAGGAAGGTGGTGATGCTGAAACCTATGCATGTTGAACACTCTCCAATCATAATACTTTCTCGTACATTCTTGTACAATACAAAAATATATATATCTACCATTGACCATTTCTCTTATGTATTCAGTAGCAACCTGCACAGCAAATTTGGAAAAGAAAATCGCTTAATATATTGGATATTCAATCAAATTGAATGCACAACATATACACACAACCAAACAATACAATAATTCAGTTATTATATCTACCTTCCCGTCCACCACATCACCTCGTGCTTCATTAGATCCCTTTCCATCCTTAGGGTCTCCCTCTACACGCTTTTCCTTCCGGTCATGGACTATGGCAAGAGCGGGATCATCTCCCTGATTATTTTCCTGAATCAAAGGAACAATATATGCCAAAATTAGAATATTTGTAAGATGTGATATTTTCCTACTGAAATTTAAAAGCATTCTGATTCATGCATAGGAAGGGAAGGGCAATTGCAAGTTCAAAATCAATTACCGAACATGTTGTTGCCTTACGGTTTACCATTTTCGTAAATAGAGGGGACTTCCTCCATAGCGCGGTTGCTGCCTCCTGAATAAAACATTCCCACTTTCCAATCAACCTCATAACCACTTATGATAGATTAAAATTATACATTGGATTGCATCTTGTAATTACCAGATCTTACCAGCACATTTCGTGAATGCGACCGCCCCAAAGAAGATGCGCTACTGCACAACCTTTCAGGTGTGCTATCCAGGCAATGATTTTTTTCATTGTAGGAACCAATTTCTGTTTTGTAGCACGCATCCTTGGTTTCCTCTAAACTATAAAATTGTTGCAAGTGTTATGGACAGTTAAAGTTCAAAAATTTATTGCACAATTTTGTAGCAATCAAGCATATATTTTTTTCAATGAACAAAAGAATTTGAAACGCACAACCCACACTGTTGTAAAACGCTATACAAGTAACCCACTGTGTTTTACAACATGCAATTATTTTGTCCAATTATTATTGTCAATCACGCGAAGATACTGAATTGCAATTTATACCATAAATAACAGTTGTAATTTTTGGAGGTGCCATTTTTACATTCACCCAGTGTAAATAAGAAAAGCTTTTCAAGACACTCAAACTGTTATCCGAATTTTCAGGTTGGAAAACACAAGGTGTTATAAACCATGCAACCCACAAACTATTAAAAGAAAACACTTTCTGTTATGCAGACTGTTACAAAACACTGTATTGAAGTTCACATTCATATTTTATAAGAATCCATCACATGCACTAAACATTCCATTTGAATATCGGAATATGTTTCAAACAAAAGATGCACAAAAAAGATTGCACGATGGAAAACACACTGGGTTGTCCTTCACTTTTAAAATATTGTTCAATGACAACACTTAGTGTTATGCACACTGTAAGAAAACAATGTATTGAAGGTCACTTTCATATTTTATAACTGCCCTTGCTTGCAACAAAAGTTGCACACAAAAAAAAAGTAAAGTTGCAGTATGGAAAACCCAGTGGGTTGTCCGTTGCTTCTCAAAAGCTTAAATAATTATGGTTATTTAAAAGCTTTAGGATCATTTAGGTTATATATATAATGCAAGCAAGCTAACTCCTGGACAAAATTCACATATGTATATAACATAGGATATGCCGGTTTGAAGCATTTTTTTGTGTTGAGGGTTTTGAAATTTTTTGTTCGTTTCCTCTCCCCGTTTGCTGAATTTTGCCCTTTCTGAAAAAAAAGCAACAACCCATTGTACAAATATGAGTGAAATTAGTGAATAATGTTTGTAGAAAGCATAATTTGTGGGTTCTGCAATCAAATGCTATATTTCGAAAATCATGTAAAACCCGCAATGTCGCCATTGTTCGCATAGTTTTTCAGAATGGATAGAAAAGGGCATACCATGGCATTCAAAATCATAATTGGGAAATAGCAAAAAGCCCACATCCAATCCCATTTTTTCCACCATTTTATACACTGTTGTTTTGGAAAACACATTGTCTCCTAAAACTTAGACTATTGTAAAACCCACTGTTTCACTATGACGTCTCCTCATGTTATGTATGTATCCATGTAAGTTCATGTGTATGGTTTTCATGCATTTTTTCAATGTGCATAGGTGAATTTTTTCTAGCATTTTGTCGGCTCCCAAAACATTTGGCAAAAGCTAATTGGGAAATAGCAAAAATCCCACTGAAATACTCCACATTGTGTTTCCCAAATTTCAAATTAAAACATCTTGCAAAACCCTCTGCTTGCAACAAAATTACCCCTCACCTCGATGTTGTTTGTATTCTACTCCAAATCCTCCATGTGCACTCCACGCTTCAGCTTATTTGGTCGGTATTCTCCTCAAAGTCGTCCACGTGCTCTCAGACCTTCACCTTTCCCTTTCAACGTGCACACAAGAAACAAAACAAATAGTATTTTTGCCTTGCTTTCTCCAAACAAAAAAGGCTCACGTCATTCCCTTCCACTTTTCCCACGCCACACAAAAGAAATAGGAAAAATCCCACATCCAATCCCATTTTTGCCGCCATTTTATACAATGTTGTTTTGGAAAACACATAGTCTCCTAAAACTCAGACTATTGTAAAACCCAATGTTTCACTACGACGTCTCCTCATGTTATGTATGTTTTTCAGGTGGCTTTCAATGTGCATAGGTGAATTTTGTCTAGGAATATGAAACCGGTGTAACTCATAGACAAAATTCACCTATGTACATTGAAAAATGCATTAAAAACATACATGGATACTACACAACATGACAAGACTTCATAGTTGGAAAACACACTGTCTCCTCTTTGTTGCAGAGGAACCGACATATCCTATGTTATATACATATGTGAATTTACGCCTGAAACTGGCATATCCTATGTTATATACATATGTGAATTTTGTCCAAGAGTTAGCTTGCTCCCTCCTTAACTCATGGACAAAATTCACCTATGTGTATATGATAGCCCATGCGCCCATACTGCATGGAGAAAAGAGCCCCGACGGAAGAGGTCGGACCTGCGGCGATGAAAAATGTTGTCGGACGGAAGGAAAGACATGACGGCCAGATGTCTCATCCCCCGTGCTGTTTGTTGTCCTGTCGCCGGGAAATCATGTCAGTGCTGATGATTTTTCAAAATAATTGTTTGGCATGGATGGACAAAAAGAAAAAAATGTTGCCATTCAAAACAATTATTAGAAAATAATAAAAAGGACCGACAAGGTCCCATTTTTGCCTTTTTTGGATGGCGACGTTTTGGTGGATAGCCAACGAGGGCAAGAGTAGCAGAAGGGTAGCAGCCATGCGAAGCTCCTTCGGGTATGCATATCCACTCTGTGTATGCACATAGTAATAGGACAATGTATTGAATTTAACCTTCATAATTTTTAACACCCCTTACTTTCAGCAAAACACTCTTCTTCAATATTTGCCCAACACATTATTCACATAACAGTTGCATCATGGAAAACACAGTGGGTTGTGGCTCACTTATTATTTTTTCCAGACTGTAACAAAATAATGTTTTGAACTTCCCTTTCTTGTTTTATGACACCTCATACTTTAAGGAAAAACATTCTTGTTCACTATCTGTTCATAGTTTCGAACAAAAAATTTACTTCACTGTTGCAGGATGGAAAACACACTGGGTTGTCCTAGACTTTGCGAAAATAGTTCGAAGATTGCAACCAGTGTTATGCACACAGTACGAAGACAATGTATTGAATTTGAGCTTCATAATTTTTCAAAACCCTCACTTTCAGCAAAACACTCTTGTTTGATATCTGCCCAACACATTATTCACATAACAGTAGCATCATGGAAAACACAGTGGGTTGTGGCTCACTTATTATTTTTTCCAGACTGTATCAAAATAATGTTTTCAACTTCGCTTTCTTGTCATATGAAACCCCTTACTTTAAGAAAAACAATCTTGTTCACTACCTGTTCATAAGTTTCCAACAAAAAATTTACTTAACTGTTGCACGATGGAAAACACACCGGGTTGTCCCGGACTCTGCAAAAATAGTTCGAAGACTGCAGCCAATGTTATGCACACAGTACGAAGACAATGTATTGAATTTGAGCTTCATAATTTTTCACAACCCTCACTTTCAGCAAAACACTATTGTTCGATATATGCCCAACACATTGTTCACATAACAGTTGCATCATGGAAAACACAGTGAGGTGTGGCTCACTTCTTATTTTTTCCGGACTGTAACAAAATAATGTTTTCAACTTTTCTTTCTTGTCTTATGACACCCCTTACTTTAAGAAAAAAACAATCTTGTTCACTACCTGTTCATATGTTTCAAACAAAAAAATTACTTAACTGTTGCAGGATGGAAAACACACTGGGTTGTCTCTAACTTTGCAAAAATAGTAAGAAGACAATAGCTAGTGTTATGCACACAGTAAGAGGGCAATGTATTGAATATGAGCTTCATAATTTTTAACAACCCATACTTTCAGCAGAACACTCTTGTTCGATCTCTGCCCAACACATTATTCACATAACAATTGCATCATGGAAAACACAGTGGGTTGTGGCTCACTTATTATTTTATGCAGGCTGTGAGAAATGAATGTTTTGAACTTCACGTTGTACTTTTTTAACAACACCTACTTTGAGAAAAACACTCTTTTTCAATATTTGCCCATATGTTTCCAACACAAAATTTACATCACAACAACATCATGGAAAACATAGTGGGTTGTGGCTCACTTCTTATTTTTTTCAATCTCCTTGTTTAAATGTAAATGGAAAGCTTAAGGTCTGAGTGCACGTGGAGGAGTTGAAGTAGAATACCTTAAAATTATAATTTTTAAGGTGAATTAAAATTATGTTCAAAACATTCATTTCTGACAGCCTGCATAAAATAATAAGTCAGCCACAACCCACTGTGTTTTCCATGATGCATCTGTTATGTGAATAATGTGTTGGGCAGATATCGAAGAAGAGTGTTTTGCTGAAAGTAAGGGTTGTTAAAAATTATGAAGCTCAAATTCAATACATTGTCTTCTTACTGTGTGCATAACACTAGCTATTGTCATTAAAAATTATGAAGATCAAATTCAATACATTGTCTTTCTTACTGTGTGTATAACACTAGCTATTGTCTTCCAAATCACACATTCCATTGTTGTGTTTAAATTTAAGTTGACTGATAATAAAACTGCAGAAAATAATTCTGAATGGGAAACACAGTGTTGGGTTTCAGTTATTTGAATCTCCTTGTTTTAATGTAGAGGGTTTTACAAGTTCTTTTAGTTTGAAGTTTGGGAAACAGAATGTGGAGTATTTTAGTTGCTTGAATGTCTTCAAAATCACACATTCCATAGTTGTGTTTATATTTCGCACCATTGAAAAAGTAAACTACAAAAAATCATTCTAAATGGGAAATGCAGTGTCGGGTTTCAATAAAAAAACTGTACAAAATTATTCCCAATGGGAAACACAGTGTTGGGTTTCAGTTATTTGAATCTCCTTGAT
This sequence comes from Sequoiadendron giganteum, assembly GCA_007115665.2. Classification (NCBI taxonomy): domain Eukaryota; kingdom Viridiplantae; phylum Streptophyta; class Pinopsida; order Cupressales; family Cupressaceae; genus Sequoiadendron; species Sequoiadendron giganteum. The sequence continues at coordinate 444,871,418 of CM021107.1, read as the reverse complement.
TAGATGTAAAGGGTCGTCTCATGTTGGGTTGCTTGGTTCTTAACACCCACGGTTTTTTAAGATGGAATGTTACAAAACAGTATGAAAGTCTTCTAGATCACACGTGCAGACAGGAAACAAAACAAATAGTATTTTCGCCTTGCTTTCTCCAAACAAAAACGGCCCATGTCATTCCCTTCCACTTTTCCGATGCCACACAAAAGAAACTTGTCCACAAAGATAACCTGCCCCCTTTTTTGCTCAACAATGGGCAGGAAAATGCACCTGACAGTGCCTTTAACTCTTGCCTGATCGTAGCTTGGACGTTTGGTCCCATCTACCCGTTTCGTCACTTTTTGTTTCCATGTATGTTATTCTAATAGCTCTTTTACAATTTGTCTATAATATTTAGGGCCAAGTAATGGGAGTAGGCCAGATTATCAATTAAGTTATTCCTACCCATTGGCTTTACGAGTTCTATTTAATACAGTGCATATAACTATTTGGATTAGTCGCTTGTTATATGTGCACATCTTTTTGCAGTGTGGTGGTCATATCAAAACATACTGAAAAAAGAGCAGAAATAGAATATAGAAATAGCATTCTACAAAATTGTTGTCAGATGTTGTTAAAAAATGAACCATTTATAACTTACTAAATATTATATACAAATAGCGAAATTGTAAAAAGAACTATTACGAAAAAACTTATGCACCACATATATACTCTTTTGGTGAAAGATTTCAAATTACCGCAAAACACTTTAGAATGACATGAAAATGACAGCTGAATGAAAACCCCAACATTTCACAATTTCAAAACAATCGGCACTTCTATATGCATATTAAATTTTGGAAATTTAACCGTCCACTACACTTGCGATTCAAGTTATGGAAGCCAGAATCACTGTATTTACTGCAGAACGTTCACATCTCCTGAAGCATCCTTGTTAATTCACCTGCCCTTGTTTTGTTGAATCTTCTTTCGTGGCCTATATAAAACACCTGGAAGAAATACAAGTGTTAGCGATAGATTAAATTGGCAAATTAAAGACAATTGGTGCTAGAAATAATTGTATTTCTTCCAAATTTCCCCAATATAAAATTTATATGTTCTGCTTAGTGCAAAATGACAGCTTGCACAGACAATAAACAAACATATTAAACTATACATTGGGAATTTAACTTCCAATTTAACCTATCGCTAACACTAGTATATATATCAGCAACCATATGTGCCATTTTGCCATTCTGCTAGAACTATGGAGCAATGAAAGTTCATTCTATTGGATAAATTCATTTCTTCCAATTAGGAATCACGAGAAAGCTAACTCGTAAACAAAAAGCACCTATGTATGTAACATGAGATAAAAATGGCATTTCATTTTCGTCATTTGATTCGACCAAATAAATGCTCGCACTATTTGCAGTGTTGGAAAATACAATGTTCCCATATAAGGTGTTAAGAAACAAGCAACTCAAATAGTGTTGTAAAACCTTCTACAACATAGAGGAGACAGTGTGTTTTCCAACTATAACGTCTCATCATCTTATGTATGTATCCATGTATGTTTTTCATGCGTTTTTCAATGTACATAGGTGTAATTGTATGTCTAGGAGCTAGCCAACTCCTTAACAAACAAGCAACCCAAATAGTATTATAAAACCCTTTGTGACAGAGAGGAGACAGTGTGTTTTCCAACTGTGCAACTAATGAGAGCAATTCAATTATTCCAATATGGAGAAAGCTAACTCATAAACAAAAATCACCTACTTATGTAACATGAGATGAAAATGGCATTTCATTTTCGCCATCTGATTCAACCAAATAAGTGCTCACATTATCTGCACAATTGGAAAACACATTGTCTTGATATAAGGTGTTAAGAAACAAGCAAGCTAACTCATAAACAAAAAGCACCTATTTATGTAATCATGAGATGAAAATGACATTTCATTTTCGTTATCTAATTTGACCAACTAAATGCTCCCATTATCTGCACGGTTGGAAAACATAATGTCTCGATATAAGGTGTTAAGAAAGAAGCAACCCAAATAGTGTTGTAAAACCCTTTGCCTTTTTGCCTTTGTGAAGTCTATGTGCCAAAACGTGATCTTTTCCTTGTAAGAGGTGGTATGCGTAGTGTGGAGTTTAAGGTAATGGAGACAGACCCTAGGGAATACTGTGTTGTTCCTCCAGATACTAAAATTTTCTGTGAATAGGAGCCTATAAAGCGAGAGGATGAAGATAGATTAAATGAAAGAGGTTATAATGATGTTGGTGGTGTACGAAAAAAAATCGCTCAGATACACGAATTGGTAGAACTTCCTCTCAAGCACCCACAACTCTTGAAATCAATTGGTGTGAAACCCCCAAAGGGTATTATGCTTTATGGGCCACCTGGTTCTGGGAAAACCTTAATTGCTAGGGCAGTTGCAAGTGAAACCGGTGCCTTCTTTTTTTGTATCAATTGACATGAAATTATGTCAAACCTGGCCAGAGAAAGCGAAAGCAATCTCCAGAAGGCTTTGAGGAGGCTAAGAAGAATGCACCTTCCATTATATTTATTGATGAAATTGATTCCATAGCTCTCAAGAGGGAAAAAACCCACAATGAAGTTAAGAGGATTATTGTTTCTCAACTTCTTACAGTTATGGAAGGACTTAAGTCACGTGCTCATGTTATTGTGATTGCAGCAACTAACTGACCAAATAATATTGACCCAATTGTGTCATCTTTTGCAAACTAGATATGTTTATGGATTTCTAATGGTTTTTATTTTGACTGTTATGTTACTAATTTTTAAGATAGAGCAGTAGTCTACTTATTGAACTTACCTCAACTTATAGCTTGTTATTTCAATTCATCATACTAGCATGTGTTTCAATTTTACCATAACCTCTCCCCCCACACTTTCATGAAATTCAACATGAACGAAAAAGAGCCAAGAATCTTGAGGCAATGGATGAGGATGATAGTAATGAGGTAGCTGAAATAAAAGCTGCTCATTTTGAGGAGTCTATGAAATATTCCTGAAGAACTGTTAGTGATGCTGATATTTGGAAGTATCAAGCCTTTGCACAAACACTACAACAATCTCGAGGCTTTGGTTGTGAGTTTCGATCTCCAGACAGACCTGTTGGTACTCCTACTGGGGCTTCACATGTATTTTCTACAACAAATAATAAAGATGACGATGACTTATGCAGTTAGGAAACTTCATACAAAACTGTCATCTTAATGAAGAGACAAATATGTCTGTTCTAGCATGGACCTTCCGCTGACAACTAGCCAAAGCTATTAAATTTGGCTCCACTTTGCATGTATGAGTTTAATATTCATATGTTCTAAACTTTATTTAATTTAGCAGCCCTTTAGTAGTGGACTGAATACTCTTTAGTAACTTGTAAGTTGTTAGACCAAGATCAACTTTATGGCAAATAAAGTTACTCATCTATGGAAACCTTCGTTCAACTGGTAGATAATGCTATGGAAACTTTTATTTTTCTTTATGCTGTTATAAAATATGTTTTACTAAAATAAACTCTGCAACAAAGAAAGCCTTGTTCAGCTTTGGTAGGTATGCTATAGAAACTTATTATTCTAAAGCCTTGTTCAACTCTGGTAGGTATGCTATAGAGACTTACTATTCTAAAGCCTTGTTCAACTTTGGTAGGTATCCTATAGAAAATTATTATTCTAAAGCCTTGTTCAACTGGTAGGTGTGCTATTTTTCTTTATCTTCTGAGGAATATTTTTTCACTAAATCATTTTACAACAAAACCTTGTTGAACTTCTGTTTATATGCTATAGAATTCTACTTTATACTAACCCTGTTAGGATACAGTTTACAATAAAATGTCAATTTAAGTTCTTACATTTATTATTATTAACATTACTATGCATCCAGTACACTTGCGATTCAAGCTATGGAAGCCAGAATCACCTGTATTTACTGCAGAAGGTTCACATCTCCTGAAGCATCCTTGTCAATTCACCTACCCTTGTTTTGTTGAATCTTCTTTCATGGCCTATATAAACCACTTGGAAGAAAGTCAAGTGTCAGCGATATATTAAATTGGCAAATTAAAGACAATTGGTGCTAGAAATAATTGTATTTCTTCCAAATTTCCGCAATATAAAATTTATATGTTTTGCTTAGTGCAAAATGACAACTTGCACAGACAATAAACGAACATATTAAACTATACATTGGGAATTTAGTTTCCAATTTAACCTATCGCTAACACTAGTATATATATCAACAATCATATGTGCCATTTTTCCATTCTGCTAGAACTGTGAAGTAATGAACGTTCATTCTGTTGGATAAATTCATTTCTTCCAATCAGGAATCAAGAGAAAGCTAACTCGTAAACAAAAAGCACCTATGTATGTAACATGAGATAAAAATGGCATTTCATTTTCGTTATCTGATTTGACCAAATAAATGCTCGCACTATTTGCAATGTTGGAAAATACAATGTCCCCATATAAGGTGTTAAGAAACAAGCAACCCAAATAGTGTTGTAAAATCCTCTGCAACAAAGAGGAGACAGTGTGTTTTCCAACTATGACGTCTCCTCATGTTGTGTATGTATCCATGTATGTTTTCATGTGTTTTTCGATGTACATAGGTGAATTTTGTTTAGGAATTAGCCGGCTCCTTAAGAAAAAAGCAACCCAAATAGTGTTGTAAAACCCTCTGCAACAAAGAGGACATAATGTGTTTTCCAACTATGACGTCTCCTCATGTTATGTTTGTATCCATGTATGTTTTTCATGCATTTTTCGATGTACATAGGTGAATTTTGTCTAGGGGTTAGCTGGCTCCTTAGGAGAAACAAGCAACCCAAATAGTGTTGTAAAACCCTTTGCAACAGAGAGGAGGTAGTGTGTTTTCCAACTGTGCAAATAATGAGAGCAATTCATTTGTTCCAATCAGGAGAAATCTAACTCATAAACATAAAGTGCCTATTCATTTAACATGAGATCAAAATGGCATTTCATTTTCCTCATCTGATTCGACCAAATAAATGCTCGCATTATCTGCACATTTGGATAATGCACTATGTCGATACAAGGTGTTCAAAAACAAGCAACCCATATAGTGTTGTAAAAATTTGTTCCAATCAGATAAAGAAAGCGAAATGAAATTTCGGCTGTAGCAAAGAGTTGTTCAAAAATGCATGAAAAACATACATGAGAACATACATGGAAACATACATAGCATGACGAGACATCGTAGTGCAGGGCTTGCAAGAATGGTGATCAGCACAAAATTGACAGATGAAACAAAACGTCTGGGCAATGGTCAGGTCGGAGTTAACAGGGCCGTCAGGTGGGTTTTCCCGCCTATTGCCAGGCAAAAAAGTGGGCGGGTTAGCTTTGTGGACAAGTTTCTTTTGTCCGACGAAACAAAAGTGGAAGGGAATGACGTGGGCCTTTTCTGTTTCAAGAAAGAAAGATGAAAATACTATTTGTTTCCTGCTCTTGGGACTTTTCTGTTTCAAGAAAGAAAGGTGAAAATACTATTTTCTATCAACAAATAGTCGATCCTTTCTTCGCTGTTCATTGCATAATGGCAAGATGACACATACACAGCGAATATACATACCTGAAGGAGCTCCGCATGGCTGCTACTCTTCTGCTACTCTTGCCCTCGTTATCCACCAAAACGTCGTCGTCCAAAAATGGCAAAAATGGGACCTCATCGAGCCTTTTTATTATTTGCTAATAATGGTTTTGAATGCCACGTTTTAGGCTTTTTGTCCATGCCGATAAATTATTTTGAAATCCCACTAGCACTGACACATTTTCCTGCCAACAGTTGCAGGTATTGGCCCTTTTCTATTTCGAGAAAGAAAGGTGAAAATACTATTTCTTTCCAGTCTACACATTGAAAGGGAAAGTTGAACATTTTAGTGCACATGGATAAGTTGGAGGAGAAATCAGACCAAATTTAGGTGACACACACTATCCAATAGTGTTGCAAAGGGTTTTACAACACTATTTGGGCCGCTTCTTTCTTAACACCAATGGTTTTCCAACATGAATTGTTGCAAAACAGAATGAAGTGAAGGCAGGCTTCAAAACACATTGTATTTTCTGACATGCACTACACAATGTGCACTCCTAGATATACTGGTCTAAAAACCAGAAAGGGCTAGGGTATGTTGTGATGTGGAGGTGAAAAATGCAATGTGTTATGAAGCATGCAATTTGTTATATACTTCAAACTCAAACATGATAATGGAAGGTGTGATCTGGAAGACTTTCATACTGTTTTGTAACATTCCATCTTACAAAACCATGGGTGTTAAGAACCAAGCAACCCAACATGAGACGACCCTTTACATCTAAATAGGGAGATTCAAATAAATGAAACCCAGCACTGTGTTTCCCATTCAGAATTATTTTGTACAGTTTTTTTATTGAAACCCAGCACTACGTTTCCCATTCAGAATTATTTTTTGCAGTTTACTTTTTCAATGGTGCGAAATATAAACACAACTATGGAATGTGTGATTTTGAAGACATTCACACAACTGAAATACTCTACATTTTGTTTCCCAAATTTCAAACTAAAAGAACTTGTAAAACCCTCTACATTAAAACAAGGAGATTCAAATAACTGAAAACCAGCACTGTGTTTCCCATTCAGAATGATTTTGTGCAGTTTTATTATCAATCGACTTAAATTTAAACACAACAATGGAATGTGTGATTTGGAAGACAATAGCTAGTGTTATACACACAGTAAGAAGACAGTGTATTGAATTTGAGCTTCATAATTTTTAATGACAATAGCTAGTGTTATGCACACAGTAAGAAGACAATGTATTGAATTTGAGCTTCATAACTTTTAACAACCCTTACTTTCAGCAAAACACTCTTCTTCGATATCTGCCCAACACATTATTCACATAACAGATGCATCATGGAAAACACAGTGGGCTGTGGCTGACTTATTTTTTTATGTAGGCCGTGAGAAATGAATGTTTTGAACATAATTTTAATTCACCTTAAAAATTATAATTTTAAGGTATTCTACTCTAACTCCTCCACATGCACTCAGACCTTAAGCTTTCCATTTACATTTAAACAAGGAGATTGAAAAAAATAAGTGAGCCACAACCTAGTGTGTTTTCCATGATGCTGTTGTTATGTAAATTTTGTGTTGGAAACATATGGGTAGATATTGAAAAAGAGTGTTTTGCTCAAAGTAGGTGTTGTTAAAAAAGTACAACGTGAAGTTCAAAACATTCATTTCTCACAGCCTGCATAAAATAATAAGTGAGCCACAACCCACTGTGTTTTTCATGATGCAACTGTTATGTGAATAATGTGTTGGGCAGAGATCGAACAAGAGTGTTTTGTTGAAAGTATGGGTTGTTAAAAATTATGAAGCTCAGATTCAATACATTGCCCTCTTACTGTGTGCATAACACTAGCTATTGTCTTCTTACTATTTTTGCAAAGTCAGAGACAACCCAGTGTGTTTTCCATCCTACAACAGTTAAGTAATTTTTTTGTTGGAAACATATGAACAGGTAGTGAACAAGACTGTTTTTCTTAAAGTAAGGGGTGTCATAAGACAAGAAAGCGAAGTTGAAAACATTATTTTGTTACAGTCCGGAAAAAATAAGAAGTGAGCCACACCCCACTGTGTTTTCCATGATGCTACTATTATGTAAATTTTGTGTTGGAAACATCTGGGCAGAGATATTGAAAAAGAGTGTTTTGCTCAAAGTAGGTGTTGTTAAAAAAGTACAACGTGAAGTTGAAAACATTCATTTCTCATAGCCTACATAAAATAATAAGTCAGCCACAACTCACTATGTTTTCCATGATGCATCTGCTATGTTAATAATGTGTTGGGCAGATATCGAAGAAGAGTGTTTTGCTGAAAGTAAGGATTGTTAAAAATTATGAAGCTCAAATTCAATGCATTGTCTTCTTACTGTGTGCATAACAGTGGCTATTGTCATTGAAAAAGATATTTGCTAATAATGGTTTCGAATGCCATGTTTTTGGCTTTTTGTCCATCCACGCCGAACAATTACTTTGAAAACCCGCCGACGCTGACACAATTTCCCGGTGACAGGACAACAAACGGCACACGAGATGAGGCGTCCCACCTTCAACTCTTTCCTTCTCGTCCGACAACCTTTTCTCTCGCCAGTCCCACCTCTTCCGTCACGACTCTTTTCCCCATGCGTTATGGGGGGCATATCATATGTTATATACATAACTGAATTTTCTCTAGGAGTTAAGGAGGGAGCAAGCTAACTCCTGCACAAAATTCACATACATATATAACATACGATATGCCAGTTTCAGGCATAAATTCAAATATGTATATAACATAGGATATGTCGATTTCCAAATCCTAGACAAAATTCACCTATGCACATTGAAAACACGGATGAAAAACATACACATGAACATACATAGATACATACATAACATGAGGAGATGTCGTAGTGAAACAGTGGGTTTTACAATAGTCTGAGTTTTAGGAGACACTATGTTTTCCAAAACAACAGTATAAAATGGCGGCAAAAATGGGATTGGATGTGGCCTTTTTGCCAATTACCAATTATGATTTCGAATGCCATGCTATGCCCTTTTCTACCCATTCCAAAAAACAATGCAAACAATGGCGACATTCCGAATTTTACATGATTTTCGAAATATAGCATTTCATTGCAGAACATAAAAAAATAGTAGTGGAGAAATAAATTATGAATATAGAATTTCATTGCAGAACCCCACAGATCCTACTTTCTACAAACACTGTTCAAAAATTTTGCTCATATTTGTACAATGGGTTGTGGCTTCTTTCATTCGGAAATGGAAAATTTCGAAAACCAGCATAAGGGGAGGAAACAATGTGTTTTTCAAAACCCTCGACAAAAAAAACATTATCAGACCTACATTTCAACTAACTCCTAGACAAAATTCACCTATGTACATCGAAAAATACATGAAAAAAATACATAAGAACATACATGGATACATACATTGAATGAGGAGACTTCGTAGTGAATCAGTGGGTTTTACAATAGTCCGAATTTGAGGAGACATTGTGTTTTCCAAAATAATAGTGTATCAAATGGCGACAAAAATGGGATTCGATGTGGGCTTTTTGCTATTCCCCAATTAGCTTTCGCCAAATGGGCAGGAGCCGGCTAGCTGCTAGACAAAATTCACCTATGCACATTGAAAAAAAGGATGAAAAACATACACATGAACATACATAACGTGAGGAGACATCGTAGTGAAACAACGGGTTTTACAACAATCTGAGTTTTAGGAGACAGTGTGTTTTCCAAAACAATAGTGTATAAAATGGGGGAAAAAATTGGATTAGATGTGGGCTTTTTGCCAATTACCAATTATATGTTTTAGGAGACAGTGTGTTTTTCAAAACCCTCGACAGAAAAAATATTATCAGACCTACATTTCAACTAACTCCTAGACAAAATTCACCTATGTACATCGAAAAATGCATGAAAAAAATACATAAGAACATACATTGAATGAGGAGACGTCGTAGTGAATCAGTGGGTTTTACAATAGTCTGAATTTGAGGAGACATTGTGTTTTCCAAAACAACAATGTATCAAATGGCAACAAAAATGGGATTCGATGTGGGCTTTTTGCTATTTCTCAATTAGCTTTCGCCAAATGGGCAGGAGCCGGCTAGCTGCTAGACAAAATTCACCTATGCACATTGCAAAAAAGGATGAAAAACATACACATGAACATACATAACGTGAGGAGACGTCGTAGTGAAACAGTGGGTTTTACAACAGTCCGAGTTTTAGGAGACAATGTGTTTTTCCAAAACCACAATGTATAAAATGACGAAAAAAATGGGATTGGATGTGGGCTTTTTGCCAATTACCAATTATGAGTTTTAGGAGACAGTGTGTTTTTCAAAACTCTCAACAAAATAAACATTATCAGACCTGCATTTCAACTAAATCCTAGACAAAATTCACCTATGCACATTGAAAACCGCATGAAAAACATACATAAGAACATACGTGAAATAGTGGGTTTTACAATAGTCCAAGTTTTAGGAGACAGTGTGTTTTCCAAAACAACAGTGTATAAAATGGTGGCAAAAATGGGATTGGATGTGGGCTTTTTCCTATTTCTTTTGTGTGGCACAGGAAAAGTGGAAGGGAATGACGTGTGCCTTTTCTGTTTGGAGAAAGCAAGGCAAACATACTATTTGTTTTGTTTCCTGTGTGCACGTTGAAAGGGAAAGGTGAAGGTTTAAGAGCACATGGACGACTTCGAGGAGAATACTGACCAAATAAGCTGAAGCGTGGAGTGCACGTGGAGGATTTGGAGCAGAATACAGACGACATGGAGGTGAGGGGTAATTTTGTTGCAAGCAGAGGGTTTTGCAAGATGTTTTAATTTGAAATTTGGGAAACATAATGTGGAGCATTTCAGTGGGATTTTTGCTATTTCCCAATTAGCTTTCGCTAAATGTTTTGGGAGCCGGCAAAATGCTAGACAAAATTCACCTATACACATTGAAAAAACGCATCAAAACCATACACATGAACTTACATGGATACATACATAACATGAGGAGACGTCATAGTGAAACAGTGGGTTTTACAATAGTCTGAGGTTTAGGAGATAGCGTGTTTTCCAAAACAACAGTGTATAAAATGGCGGCAAAAATGGGATTGGATGTGGGCTTTTTGCTATTTCCCAATTATGATTTCGAATGCCACGGTATGCCATTTTCTATCCATTCCGAAAAACTATGCGAACTATGGCGACATTGCGGGTTTTACATGATTTTCGAAATATAGCATTTGATTGCAGAACCCACAAATTCTGCTTTCTACAAACATTATTCACTAATTTTACTCATATTTGTACAATGGGTTGTTGCTTTTTTTTTTCGGAAAGGGCAAAATTCAGCAAACGGGGAGGAAACGAACAAAAAATTTCAAAACCCTCAACACAAAAATGCTCTCAACTAAATAATTTCTTCGGCAACCCCAAAATTTTAAAACCACAGATGGGAGGAGACGAAAAACTAAAACCCTCAACTGAAAATAACAAACCCTTAATGGAGCAACGAATGCTCGTTCATTTCTTCATTGTTCATGGCATAATGGCAAGATGGCACATACTCAAAGTGGATATATATACCTAAAGGAGCTCCGCATGGCTGCTACTCTTCCGCTACTCTTGCCCTCATTGGCTATCCACCGAACTGTCGCCGTCCAAAAATGGTGAAAATGGGACCTTCTCGGCCCTTTTTATTATTGGCTAATAATTGTTTTGAATGGCCACGTTTTTGGCTTTTTGTCCATCCACGTCAAACGATTATTTTGAAAAACTGCCGGCGCTGACACGATTTCCCGGCGACGGGACAGCAAATAGCATGGGGGATGAGACGTCTGGCTGTCATGTCTTTCCTTCCGTCCTACAACATTTTCCGTCGCCACGGGTCCCACCTCTTCCGTCGGGACTCTTTTCTCCATGCAGTATGGACGCATGGACTATCATATACACATAGGTGAATTTTGTCTAACAATTAGCTTTGGCCGAATTAAAAGCCATTCTTGTGACCTTGAACACGGTGAATGCTGCACACACAACTCTAGCCTAAGTAGAGAAAACTATAATATAAATATTTAAAACTTCAAATGTGGTAAGCGGTGTAAAAGGACACCTCCACATTATCAAAACATAAATGTCACGCAACAACTAAAAAATTAACATCAAACAACCCTAAACTTCGAGAGTTCAAACTTTACGAAGACAGAACCCTAAACCCCCTTTCGAAGGTATACTAAAACGTCCTGTTAGCGCGCTGGAGGCATCGAGTCGTAATATTGAAGAGCAAAGCTAACAGATTGCAAATCAACAGGCTAAGTGCTGGAATGGCGAAATCTATGAGGTCAAAGAAGAAGAGAAGGCTAAGAACACTGAGAAGAGAAATAGCAGAGCCATTCTATGACAAGAAGGATCAGGCGAAGCTTGCCGCTCAGGAGGCTGCCCTCGCTGCTCCCAAGCTTGAGATACCTGTACGCAGATCTCAAATGGGTTCGTGCTTTAGTTTTTTTCTTTCTTTTCGAATTTATACTCCCATATACCCACTAACTAATCAAACATCTTTGTTTACATTCGTCGTTTGTTTAGAAGCAGAGACATACGATAGAAACTTATGCTGGACTCTTATTTCAAAAAAGAAAAATTATGAAACGATACCAAATTTTTAATTTCAAATGTTTGTACATGTTTCTTTTTAATTTTAGTTATAGAAATACCCACCAGCTTTGGCAAATTTTCCATTTTCTTCCCATCTGATAAACGTTTTAGTGTGTTCTTAATATATTTTATCTGTAGCAATACCAGACCTTCTACTATCCGCCTCCTCTGGGAGTAGTATAAGTAGGCCATGAAGAATTATTATAAAGATTACAGTGTGTTCATAACTAGGACTCGGTAATGGATTTGTGCGCCCTATACGTTGTAGAAACAGTGCAGGTGGGTTTCTGCCTGTCTTGAAAGAAGCAGGGCCTAACCCAGCTAAGTTTAGTGTTGTCAATCGGGGGTAGGGTTTTTTAGTTGGACTTTACTCCAGATTGGCTTTGATTTTGATGCCTTAGTTTGTTGTGTTATTGAAGATTTAGTTGTAAGCTTTTTAGTGTAATAGTATATGTCAAAGTGTAGGGGCTTTAGCGATTCTTTCCTAGCAAAGTTTTAGAAGAGGTTACGGACTGTCTCTAGTACAATATTGGGGTAAGCTTGTATCATATTCTTAAGGTTTCTAAGCTTGAGTCATGCTCAAATTTGCCCCACAATAGATATATATCTGTTGGAGCTGTTGGTGTGGAGGTCAATTTGAACCTGAATTATTCTCTTCTTATCATTACATTACAATCCCTCAAATGTTTCTCTTCGGGTTTTTATTATTTGTTTCAGAGTCGAAAAACTGCCAACTAGTCACAAAACCTGATAGTGAAACTGGTTAGCGAGTAACTTGCTTCAAATCCGCAGCAAAACAGTGGGTGAGTTTTTGACAGAAGTTGCAAGTTTTTGGTGTCAATTGCTTTCCAAAAACTCTCATTTTTTGTCAAAAAAAACTTGGCTGTGCAGTAATGACTTGATTCATTATGTAATCTGCCTCGTTTAGATTGATTTTTGCTTGAAACAATTAGTTGCAAATTATGTACCACAACATGTGATTTGATTCCCCTAAAAAACTTGCAATGCGGCTTCAATTTTGCCTCTTTATTACTCCAATCTTCCCAACAAAGCTCTAGCTTCCTGCACAGTGCAATTCCAGAAAACATATTGACCTTTGAAATATAGTATATACACGAAAGCTGAAGTTCAAGCAATGGAACTCTGATATTCTAACTTGAAAGAAGCAGATTAGAACTAGCATTGAGCATGCTAATGTCGTGTGAGCCTAGAAAGCATGGTTTGATATGGTGCAAAGGTTTGGCATTGTTCTTGGGCTTTGTGAAAGCCTTTTGGTGCTATGTATGTGCCTATAAAAGAGGAAAATGAAATTAAGTGTTGTTTCTTGAAGATTAGAAAGAAATTTGCAGAAATTTATTACAAAATCGAAAAGAGGGTAAAAAGAAGAACCTGGTGCCAAATGGAAGAAATCACTGCCCAGGACACCAATGCATTGTGTGGGCATTTGCGAGTTGCGCTATAGTCTTGGAAGATCAGAAAAATCAAGATGCTATTTTGTCCATAAAAATATAACTTGCACATATGGAAAAACAAACTAAAAAACTAGAATGAGATTTACCGATAACAAGAACAATATAATAACAAGACAATAAACTAATTTATTGAAAGGAAATTGACAAGAATGATAGTAAAATAAAAAGGAAAGAGAGAGGGAAGATATCACCAAGCTCCCAAGTTGTTGGATATCCGCACTCAAAGAGTCTTGTGTCTGCAAAGAATGAGAAAAATCTTGGGGTTGTCTGAGGGTTTGCCTTCTGCTCAAAATCTTGCTTTGGTATTTCTACCTACACAACAACCAAGATAGATAGAAAGAAAAATAGTGTCTGGGAGTGCTCCTATCCCAAATGTGTGAGGGAATGATAAGAGTTGTGATGGTGCAAAATACTGTGTAATTAGAATCAAAGGAAAGGGGATGTGAGGATCCCAAGGTGCTCTGGGGCACAACAATAAGAAATGCTACAATAACAGATAGAATGAGATAGACAAGACAATAGTAATAAACGAGGACAATCTCACTTGTGAGAGCTTGAGGAAGACAAGGAGATAAGAGAGCTAAAGGAAGATATTGTACGAGGGTTGTAGAGCTCAAGATAGCTGTGTGTGAACTTGAGAGTGCAAAAGAGGGCCAAGAAGAAATCCAATGAATGAGATAGATTCAAAAAGAGAGGAGGCAAGAAGAGGAAGAGGCTGATGAGCCATTTGGAATTGTCCTAAGTGGTTTTCATTGACCTAGGAAGGTGACAAGTGGTGAAATGCTCAAAAATAACCACCAAACAAAAAATTGTTTCAAGATGCTAACATGTCATGTGGATCTCCACACATCGTGCTAGTGTCCAAAGAGTTTGGACTCAAAAATGATGAGACACTTGCAAAACACAAGTATAACACAAAGGTGACACCAAAAAATGGAACATAGAAAACAAGGCCTAAGCACCTTGGGAAGGAGAAAGGCTAATGCAAGGGCTAAAATGAACTTAGGGAAACACTAAGGAATGGACACCAAAGTGAACACAAAACATAGTGTGAAATTGCAAGGGTATGCATGTTTCAACATTATAGTGCCAACTAGGGGTGATCCAACGGAGCTAGCTGTGCAATACATGCAGCGTTGTTCTGCATGGTGCTAATCTGTTGATGTGATGGCAACAAGGTGAGGTGTCTTTATATATGTTGGGATATTCTTATGTGCTGCCATGGTGTGGCATTGAGCTGCATGGTATAGCTAGTGCTGCCAAAGTGAGCATAGCCTGGTTCAGATCAGTGCTCATGCAAAATATGTAACCTATTGCTATTGCTTTCAAAAGCAGAAAAGTGAATGAAGAGAAGCCTTTATGGGGACATTATAAGGAAATGTTAGCAATATGCATGCTATAGAGAAATTCAAATCATATTTATTATGGGGCATTATTTTATTGTCCTAAAGATCATCAAAGTCTGACATCCTTTTGTAACATCAGAATCTGAGTGCACGTCAAGTAAACTGCAAAGTTATGATTTCGAAGTTCACTAAAAGAAGGGTATATAAATTATTAATTTATTTGGTAACTGCATCCTTATCAAGGCTACTTGAGATGCACACAATATAAGTTCTAGAACTGGGACAAATGAAGGAATACCTGTTGAATATGTAAAAGCTGAGATGGCCATTGCTATGTTGTGAGACCGAAATGGAATGCAAGAGGATAGAAAGTACACTTTATAAGGCGAGATGATTTTTATAAGAATCATATATATCATTTAGAAATGCAATTCTTATAAAATCATCATCTTTAAATATAAAATCTTAAAAGTCACGCTCACCTCTCCTTTTCTGTAAATACTGCCAATTTTTTTAAGGTGATATTATTTTTAATGGGGATTATATGATTTTCATTAAATCTTGAGATTTAAATTTCTAGAAATTTCAGATTTCCTGTAGTTTCAGTCTTCAGATATCTCTTAATTTCAGTTTAAAAACAAAATCCGTTCATAGGGTTATCAGTTATATTTTGAGCAGTTTCCTCTTCAGTTTTTGCAGTGATCAGTATCATCTCTCAATTTGAACTTCAGTTGGAAAATTCAATATTTTTTGTTCTATAGCTTATATCTTCTGCAACAGATGATGACTGTATGACTCAGAATAATGAAGAGCTCATTAAAAGAGAGTGCATACCTTTTATTGCATAGTTCTGAGCTATCATGGTGGTATAGTCAGTTTTCTCTGAGCCCATGAAAGAAAGGTGCAGACCTTTCACTTAATAGTTGTGAACAATCTTGGTGTTATATTCAATCTCTCTGATATTGTAAAATCCTGTTCTCCATTCTGCTTTGCCATCGTAAGCTCCTGTTCTTGATTCTGCAGTGCCATTGTCAAATCCCATCCTTAAATCTGATTTACCATTGTAAGATCCTTTTCCTTATCTTGCTTTATTAGCATTGGAAGATCTTGTTCTTGATACTCCCTTGCAATTGGAGGATCCTGTTCTCGAGTCTGCATCTATTGTAAATCTACAACACTTATCAGTAATTTACACAATGCCACCTCATTTTATTGATCTCAGCTATTTATTCATTAGACTACTGTTATCTAGCATGTAATGGGATTTCTGTTGACGTCAGCATTCATTGACACCTGTATATCCTTGGGTATCCTTTCTGGCAAATCATCAAATATTTTGGACCTCTAATATCAGGTTTTTAAAAGCTAACATGTGCTATCCGAGGGGCTGAAGTCTAGCTGCAAAGCTTGGGCACTTTTGAGCGACAATGACCTAGGTTCAAATATCCATTAAGTATATACCCATTAGAGGTACAGTTGACCTTTCATCGAAAAGAAAAAAAGTAAGTTTGCGTGTGCTGCATTCAAGACATTGTTCACTTTATTCTTAGGCTCAGTAGATGATTATATTAATTAAAATAAAAAATGATAAAAACCCTTGTTTTTTAACTTTCGTAAAATATTGGTAGAAGTGGATAGACAAGCTAAAGGGTGTTTGAGAAGCCACATGGGCTAGAAATATGCAGAAAATTAGGTGTTCTGATTGCTTTGTATTTTCTCATAAATAGTGGTCTCCATACTTAAAATTAATAAACAAATCTTAGTCTGTGCTTATTATATTCAATATATAACCATATGAAAAAGAAATGGAGTGTGGTCTTAGAAAGTTGTAGGCTTGGTGATAGAGTGGAGCTTAAGCACTTATTGTTCTTTCTTAAATGTACTGTACTTGATTCTCGTCATGCCTCAGTTGAGCATGTTTGTAGAGCAGCTTTGTGTAATTTTTTTGTGGCAGGGAGTGGAGAAATTTGAGAAACAATCAAGGTTTGGTTATAGCTATGGGTTTCTTTGTTGTTAATTTTGGTTTAAACTCCAATACTCTGGTTGAGAGGGAAGCATTATTGGAGGAATTTAGGACCACAATTCATCCATAATTGTTTGTGCCTACAAATGATAATGCTCAAATTAGTTTCCAGTGATCAATATGAGTTTTCTTCTTAAAATTTTTCTTGAATCTATGCATCTGAAACATTGCTTAAGTTCTTGTAAGCATGCTGTTTTCTTGGCTAATTCTGTAATCAATATTCAGTATGTATTAGGCATTGGAAAATTCCTAGGAGGAGGATTTCTCTCCTACTCATGTTGAGATTGATGGATTTTTATAATCATTTGGTGCACATTTGTAATAAAATCTTAGGATTACTTATACAGTTTTAAATCTTAAATTTCTATTATAACTTAAAACTGTGCAAAAAGGCTGGTTATGTAACTTCATTTTCTCTACTTCTTTCTGGATGTAAGTGGTTCTTGCCTTTTAACTGCCAAAGTTTGTTTTGTTTTGAGAAGTAGATAAAGTGAGGAAATGGTTGTATGTAATGAAGATGAGAGAATGGTGGATCCATTTGCTACTTTAATTGATGTCATTAGGAGTTTGTTGCTTTTGTTGATTAAACTTTCTTTGTCAGGCCTGTTTATAGTATTTTTCCCTCATCTAGATGTTAAATCCTTCGATGATGTGTGGTGAATTCTTCTGCTACTCATAAGACAGTGGCTTCGTTTTTCTGAGGCGAGTAATATTTATTTGGATAGTATTATCTTACGGTGAAGAATTAAGCTCTCGACAATCCTAGATATCAGACCCTCGGTTATTTAGAAATAAGAATCTTAGTAGCATCTAAAACTTGAGCTTTCCTGTTCTCTTGAACCTTACATTTTTCTGGGTACGCAAAATAAATTGTCTGAATGTCTTGAGTGGGTTTACTTTCTCTTCTGCTTTTGCTTGGGTTTGTAAAACAAAGAGCACTGATTATGAGTTGGTTTCATGATACAGAAATAGAACCTGCTAATGGAGGAGAAAATGAGAGGGCACCAATGGCCATTGACAGTGGTGACACTAAGAACTCTATCCTCAAACCTGTTGGTGGTATTCAAAAGCAGCGGAAAAACAAATCAGGAGCAAAGAAGCGGACAAAGAGGCGTAAGAATAAAAAGCAAGACTTTTAAGTTAATGGATAGTCTGCATGTTAGCTTTCTGGATGGCAAAGTTTAATATGTAGTTTTGCTCCAGAATGTTTACTTAACAGCACTATCTGAATTTTTGTTGATCCCCACCTAGGTCAGGGTGGTGGCTCTGAATGTATTTCTATTCAGCAAGCTAGCTTAGTTTTCCTTGTTTCTTTAGACCGTCAGTTTTGGTAACACGTCTACCTTCATATTTTGTCATTTAGCACTGTAAATGGTTGGGTGGGGGTGATTGTCGCTTTTTGCCAGTCTTCGTCACTGCTCTGGTTTCACACTCAATTGAACTGAGTTCTGAGAAATGGGCGTCAATTAATAACTATTAATCATTTGTGAAGAGAACAAAAAATAAATATGGAAAAATTTATGCTTGGAATTTTCTGCTCTGATTTAAAATATAGTAAGTGTGAGTGCTGATTTTCCCTTTATTGGTTACGGAGTGATTTTGTATGGTATTGTTGTAATACAGCTAAATTTACCTACTCTTTAACATAATTGTCACACAAATCACCCAGCCTAAAACTGATCCACAGAGTCTCATCTGCTGAAATTGCTTGAACTTTGAATGTACATTAGTGAATATGAAGACAAGGAATATTGATTTTCCCAAAGTTTTTGATTGGTCTCTTGGATCTACTTCAAGATGTTCATAAAGTCTATATGTTGTGGCCCCAACAAATAAATCTGTATGTCCTAAATGTCTATAGCGTGTTGGGAGGGCATGCCAGGTGATCAGCACTGGAATCAACATGAAAATTTGCAATATTTGAATACTAATTAAGTTTATATGATATGGAGAAGGAATAAGTTGGTAAAGTTATGGAACAAAGAATACTGTTGTCTGGCAAGGACAGCTAATCATGGCAGTTCCGTCCAGGATGGGAAAAAAATAGAATTTACAACAGAAATCAAATTACAGATGGCATTTTATTTTATAGAAAGTTACAAAACTGAAATGTGGGTCTAGGGTGTTACGTAAAAGCTAAAGTGAAAAACCGTAATATCATATTACAGTTTTCCTCCAACTCTTCTATTCTGGAATGTTGATGAAAAAAACTTCTTAACACAATAAAATCCAAAAGCAATATCTATCAACGGAATATCATTAATAGGAGCAAAAATTCCATACGAAAATCAACATTCAACTTGCTATGCAGTGAAGATATTTTTTCTTTTTCACGTCAATTTTCTTAAGATTGTTTTTAATCTTAAGAGAACACTTCATGCCCTTAAAAATTAAATGGAGTCATTATCTCATTAAATCATTTTTTGTCCTTGACGTTTTTTTTTTTTTTTAATCTTAGTCACTTCATCTTTAAAACTATATAGAGAGACATCACCTCTTCAAATCATGGAGATATTACCATGTTCATTTAATTTAACAATTTTAGGATTTTAAATATAATTTTGCATTAGCTATGATAGTATGATAGCTTGGGAGTCTTATGGTGGTCAATTTCCAAAATTTAAAGTGTTCTCATTAAATAACACTTATTTAATAATTTATTTTAGATTTTAAATTCAAAGCATTTCATTAATTGTTGTAGAAAATTGAGAAAAGGTCTTTCAAATTCTATCTTTTAGTGTCTTATTAGAGTGAAGGTTGTGAGAAAGAATACGGTTGAGTTCTCTTCTAGTGTCTTATTAGAGTGAAGGTGGTGAGATAAAATACGGTTGAGTTTTCCATTGTCTAGGTTGGACCTTATGGAATTTTATAGTTTTTACTTTTTGATTGTTGTAGTTTTATTTTATAGTTTTTGGTTGTAGTTGTACATTTTTTTTGATGGGTTGTTCGGTTTGTCCAATATTTCATGGTTTTTGTTTTATTTGCTTGATGACTCATATGATCTTGAAGGGTTGTTCGGTTTGTCCAATATTTCATGGTTTTTGTTTTATTTGCTTGATGACTCATATGATCTTGAAGGGTTGGGGCCCTTCAAAACTTGTTTTTATCAATATAAAAAAACTCTCAAGTTGTGTCCAAATTTTTTTATTTTTATTTTTCTTGTGGAAATTTTAATCAAGTTTTTATGTACTCATTCATCTATATACTTAGGCATATTTCCATCTATACAGAACAAGTATCTATTCATACAAGACAAACATGTATAAGGATAGGCATTTATTAATCTAGAATAGATGTTTGTTTATACGAGAAAGGTATTTCTTTATCAATTTGAGATAGACATTTTTTAAATGAGATAAATATCTATTCATACATGATAGTTACATTTGTTTATATGAGATAGGCATTTCTTTGTCAATTCAAGATAAACATTTATCTAAATGAGATAAACATATATTTATACGTGATAGGTACATTTGGTTTACAGATTTAGACTCATTAAGACCAATTGGGTCATAAGCCACACATTGAAGACATAACACTTATCCAATGGAAGTGCAACAAGGTGCACCAAGGTTGTCGTCATTCAAAGTATATTTATATACATTTATAAAGTAGTAGGGTTGAGTTTTGCCTCATAATTTGACCAAAAGCTTTGGGATCAAGCAATCCATTTAGGATTCTTCCAAATATACAATGAATTTGTTTTATCTCATATTTATCTTAGCGATCCATAGATTTAGTTGAGGGGTACACTTCAATGAATAATTTATTGAAATGTCTAATGTAAGTTGGTAAATATATCCATTTAGGATTCTTCCAAATATACAATGAATTTGTTTTATCTCATATTTATCTTAGCGATCCATAGATTTAGTTGAGGGGTACACTTCAATGAATAATTTATTGAAATGTCTAATGTAAGTTGGTAAATATATCCATTTAGGATTCTTCCAAATATACAATGAATTTGTTTTATCTCATATTTATCTTAGCGATCCATAGATTTAGTTGAGGGGTACACTTCAATGAATAATTTATTGAAATGTCTAATGTAAGTTGGTAAATATATTCATACATGATAGGTACATTTGCTCATGTTATAGATTTAGACTCATTAAGACCAATTAGGTCTTATGTCAAACATTGAAGACTTGACACTTCCCTAATGGAAGTGCACCAAGGTTGTCGTCATATATAATATACTAAGTAATAGGTTTGAGTTTTGCATCATAATTTGACCAAAAGCTTTGGGGATCAAGTAATCCATTTAGGATTCTTTCAAATATACAATGATTTTGTTTTATCTCATATTTATCTTAGTGATTCATCTTTAGATTTAAATGAGCGATTCACCTGAGTGAATAATTTATTGAAATGTTTAATGTAAGTTGGTAAACTTATTACTTTGGAAACCTTCCAACCTCGCACTTGAAAAATTATGTATTGACAACCTTCTTCGTTCATTAGATTGCTTACATATGCGTTTTCAAATAAGATTAGTGTGTAATATATATGTAGTTTTGGTTTCTAATCTATGTTTGATGCAAGTTATTAGTTCAATTTTTTTTTTAATCTAGTTCCTCTTTGATTGCTACCTACAAAAAACATTTAGTTGCTTAGACCAATACATTTTTTTTGAAATGCTTAATCTTAATAGAATAATCTTTTTCTTTGGACTATATGACGATAACTCTATTTCTCTTCGAAAATTATATGATGATAATTCTTCAAAACTATATATGATAATAGTTTTGTTTTCCTTTGAAAAATATATGAGATGATTTTCACATTATGAAACTATCATTAGTTTATTTTTTCTTAATCTTTCATTTTATTATTTGAAGAAAATTACTCATTCACCAAAATTAAATTAACAAGATGTCCCTTATTATTTCTTGGTATTTATACAGATAATGTCGCAAATGTAATTGTTGCAACTATAATACACTATAAGTGTAGTGGTTCAAACACAATGACATTATCTGTAAATGTGAATCAAAGACATTATTGCTATTTAATGCTGCGAGGTTTTTATTTTCTATATTGTTTAAGTTTAAAATAAACTAGAAATGTGATATTCTAATATTTAATAAATATATAAATACTAAATGAAATTGTATTTCAAAAACTTAAAGCAAACATAATTAAATGTTTTCATTAAAATATTTTATTAGTTCATTGAACAAAATTAAACAATATTAATTAATGCTATAAACACATTTAATTGACAACTAATTCTATAATGCTAAGTTATATTATTCTATCGTCAACTAACTAAATTACATTGAATTAAAGTAAAGATAAAATTCTAATTACTAATTTGAACCTATTTTAATTATTACATATTAAAATAAGATTGCAATAATACTATCTAATCGAATTATACTTTTAGCGGAAGGAAATTTATAAGGAATAAAATAACTAATATCTAATTTTCATTAATACTTATTTAAACATAAAGTATTTTATGGAAAAACATTTCATGGAATTCTTATAAGATATTTGACATATTTATTTGTAGTTTTATGTTACAACAAATTTTAAATTTAATTAAATAAATTAAAATTTGAAGTAACAGAGGTTTTGCATGAGTGCTCTATTAGGGTTATTTTTTCTAAGCTCCTTGGTCCCTCCTTTGTCCCTTGGTGTAGAAAATATTTTTTCCTTTTGCATTTATTGTGGTACTTTTTAGTTTTTCCTTTATATGGCCGCAAACAACTTCAACCCAATAGTTCATGTTGGTGTTGATGGTTTGACAACTGCAACATGGCTCCTTCAAGCTAGCATCCTCAAAAATTTGTCCCAAAGGTATTTCACGAGGTGTGTATTTTGAAACTCCAGCAGATGTGGTTTTACCTATCGCTAAAGTTGATAGTGCATGTAGTTGGTCAAAGAATTTTACTCTTATAGGTTATTTTGTTGGAAGAACTCCCCTTGAAAGCATGCTTTGAGAATGGGTCAACAAGCTCTGCACCCTATATGGGGTCCGACTTGATGTTGTTCAAAATCTCACTAAGGGGGTCTTTCTTTATCATTTTTTTGAGGTCAATGATGTTGAGGCTATCCTTAAGCATGGCCCTTGGTATGTTCACTCGTCCTTATTGGTGTTCCAACCTTGGACATGAGACTTCATAGTTTCAAATGATAAGAAACTCCATGTGCTTGTATGACGTAAATTTTCAAGTTTTCCTTTGCCAAGTGCTAGCACTTTTTTGCACCATATTGCCTCCTCTTTGGGTAAAGTTATTTGTGTGGAGCCTGATCAATTTTATCAGGATCATCCTAAAAATGCGTCTATGTTGAAATTGATTTATCAAAGACTTAGAAAGAGTTGGTGGATATCCAAATTGGCAATCTTTGTCACACCCTATGGGTGCTTTACCTTAATTTTCTTAAAACTTATTTTTGATGTCAATTTTTTGAGCATAAATTAAGGATTGTCCTCTAGCGGTTTCATGTGTCAAATATCCTAGACTCGAGTGGCCAAGGTTCCCCGATCTACAAAGGCTACCACCTCGAAATCTAAATAAAAATAGAATACGATGTTGCACCAAAAAGATAAATGCTAACTTCAGCAGGCCCCAAGCTAAAGCTCAACCCTCTACAAATTCTTTTGTTGCAAGGTGCAACCAACAACTATTTCAAACCCTTTTGATAAGGGGAAAGAGGTTATCTCACACTCAAGAAAAGCGCCCTCCAGATCGAGGTTCTCTCAGATGCCAAAGCCAACATCGGTTCTTTTTTCACAACGAAAAATGCTCATTCACTCTTCCCTCATTGCCAGAACAATTGTGATGATCTCGCAACCATCTTGGGTGCTTGGAGGAGGATAAATATATTATTGAGAAATGAGGGATTTTATCACCCAACATTTAGTTAGGTTCTTTCTCCTTGGAATTTCTTCATAATCACTTTTCCATGCTCGAGGAGTTGAATAATGATGATATGCTTGATTCTCGCCCATGAATTTTATTTCCTAGAATGTTCGAGGTCTCATTGACCTCTCCAAGAAGTATTCCATAAGTGATAATCATCAAAGATTATCTGGTTTAGACGTGCTTTGTTTGCAAGAAGTGAAGATTTCTAGTTTCATGCTCTTTGTTGCAGGTTGTCATTTGGCCTATTAGTACTATGTTCTGACCAATTATGACACTGGTCATAGAGGGGTTGTCACCTTTCTCTAGGTGGCTTCCACATGTTGATCATGGTTCAAACCCCACTAACTGTATGATCTTGATCCTCTTAAATGTCAACAACTATTCTTTTGGAATCATAAATATTTATGTTTCCAATGATGTTAAGGGACCTCTTCTATGATGATGGATTGCTAATTCAATGCTACCTGCCTCTTGGGTTATGCGTTATGGATACTTTAATATGGTAGAGATGACATGATAAAGATGTGGCATTGCCTTTTCCTTGGATAGCTAGTGAGAGAGAAGTGTGGTATTGCATGCACAATAAATTGGGCCTTTTTGATCCCAACTTGAGCCACTTCCAGACCCAACCTTTTTGTGCATACGTGGTGTAAATTTTGGGTTGGCTTTGATAGTCTTTGAACACCTTGATTGTTCTATGCTTTCTGCATAATATTTTTTCTCTTTTGTCAATTGTTTTTCACTCTCGATGGAGCCTTTGTCAAACATCATATTGTTAGATCAATTTCTCATCTTCAAGATTGAATGAAAAGTGGGGCCTCCCTAGAATTGTAAGATCTATTTTTTTAATATTTCTTTGTTGAGACATCAACCTTCGCTGGCTCACATTAAAAAGATCTAGAATCTTGAAAGCCATCCCACTCAACTAATTGCTTGGATTGCTTGGTGGAATAGAGCCATTCAACATGTCTTGTTTTCTCTAATCTATGATCACTAGTCGACAAGCTTTCACAACTACTCAAATAATAACCACAACTACTCAACTTAGCTTTTCCTCCCACTTAAAACAAATTGGAATACTAACTTCCAATGCACTTGCACTCAACCTATAATCTCACAAAATTCACATTAATCTATGCTCTCTAACTCTCAAATATACTGTTGCTCTCAAATGACAAAGTGAATGCACAAAATGAATTGAAAATGAACTGCAAATGAATAACTAAATAGTGAGTTGTTGTTCCTCTTTTATATTGCAAAGGAGAAGTGGTCGGTCCCTTAAAGAAAGCTACATGTTTTCTTATTTTTTGCCACCTCTCAAACCTCTTTGCTAGCCATGGGAATTAGCTATGCAAAATCAGTTGCAAAATGACTTTCAAACCAACTTTAACTCCTTCCAATTTGACATGGCTTGATGGGTGTGGCCTTTTTCAATTTGTTGGAAATTAAAACATGGGAGAATAAGTCTTACTATTGGAACATTGAAAACCCAACACAAATGCAATTAAAACTCTTATTCCTATGCCCCATTTGTGAGCTGCATTATTCCTTCTTTTACTCAATCAAACATTCTTATCTTGGCATGGTAGATTAGCATTTATACAATGCAAGATATGGTGCATAGTTCTCATGTTTAGCAACAACTATACACAACAGTTATATCTATTGCCTTTTGTAGGGCATTGCTACCGCCTTAACACTCCCCTTGTGACATAAACTTTGATAACTATATAGAAGTTTTAGCACCCATTTGACTTAGTCAAGGTTCCCTTTATAAGGTTGCTTTAACAACTATTAAATTGCTATTAACTTGACCACTATGTGTGGCAACATTGCCACTATCTTAAAGCAAGATATGATGTCTAAAGTGGCAGCCTTAAATGGTTTGAAGAACCATTAAAAATTAGTTATCATTCTTGCCTTTTCGTGGCATACACAACACTATATCATGTGGCTTAACTTGCCATTTAATATGGTTACCATCCTATATTTAGTATAACAATAATATGCATAATAAATTACATATGTATATATATTTATTATAATACATTCACTCCCTTTTATTATAATATATATATATATATATATATATATATATCAATATATATGTATAGTAATTACTTAAATATACACATATTAATGTAGATATATCGATCACTTAGCTTTATATATTAAGATATATATATTATCATCATTTAAACATAATATATACATATATATTAATATGTATATATACAATATATCGATATGAATGTTCGCATATGTATTACCTATCTACATATGAGTATATGTAGATATTTATTTCTACGTATGCTCATACAAACATATATATGTGCCACCACATATACATACATACATATATATATATATTCAAATACACAATAAAATAACATATGCTCAAACACAAGAGTTTTAACACTTTATTTCAATTTGGCTTAAACAATCAAGGAAGGTTAAAAGACAACCAAACCTAACTTTCTTAACTACCAAGAAGCTAACAACCTAGACTTAGCACTCACCGACACAAAACTTAGACTAACCCGACAAGGTTCCCCTATCCTATGCAGTGAATGTGTGCGTCTACTCATATATATATATATACCAATGGTTTTCATACCAACCTCCTCTCTTGGCTGATACTCTCCTTCCCCCTCTGGAGGGTTCAAACCTTTCTTGCATCCAACTTAGAACAACATTTGTACGTAGTTAGCTGATAACATATAAACCACATTCATCATATATCATAAGCATCATTAAAGAATTTAAAAAATAATTCACCATAATGCATATTCATACATTTCATTCACCCATTGAAATTCATCAAAACATAATCACACATTAAAAAAATATTTACTCATAAAGGTAAAAGTAATTTGGTAACTTAGAAGCGGGGTGTAACAGGGGGCATTTGTATTGTATATGTGTAATGGATGGTGTACTTTAGGGGTATCATGGAGTCCTCCATTTTTCATCACTTGATTGTATCTTTTCTCTCTTTTGGGGAGGAGTTTTGTCCCAATAGGTTTTCTTTTTTTCTCCATTCATGAGAGATTGCATTTGCATTTGTAAATGGGTACCTAAAATGGCCTTGTAGCTAGGACCCATCTTTGCATTTTTTTTGCATCATTTGCATAATAGTCTTCTCCCTAAGTTACACTTAAGGGGGGAAGTTGGTGTGGATATATGTCTTGTACTTAGTAATTTACCTTACTAGGGACTTAGGGGACTTATTCACATGTTAAGTTATTTTAGGATTATAAGATTCCTTTCAGAAGTCTCAGTTGGCATGTCTAGATCTTATCTTTCTAGACTTTAATGATTGATTCCTAGGTTGTTATGAGTTAGTTGTCACATTTCATAGGATTAAGACACATGCCACAACCATGTTTAATCCTATTCCTAACCTTGACTATATAAGAAAGGTCATTGTACATATTTGTAACATACTTCATACCTCATCATCATTTTGATAGGTCTTAATATCAAGCAAGCTCGTATTCTTGCATACCCTCTTGTGAAAGGAATCTATTATTTTTGTAGATGGTCTTGGTATAGAGCTATTTTCAACTCTTACAAAGACACATGCAATCACCTCCCAAGACACTTGTTGTATGCATACTTGCCACTTGCTCACACACTTGTCAAGTGAGCTTACAAGTGTTGCACTTTTGGAGGGGTAGTCAGTCATTCAATCCAACCTTCTTACCTCCTCTACCTTGCCTATATAAGCAAGGATCTCATTGTATTTTATACACAAATATTGTAGCTTATTTTGGAGACTATTAATGCAATTCTATCATTTTCATCTCTCAAAATTGTTGGTTTCCTTTTATGCATTTATAATTTGTAGCTTAAAATATCTTATAAAGTTTTTGTTTAATTCATCTATTTTTAGATTTCTAACATGGTATCAAAGAATATTTTGAGAGTTTTGAGTTCAATATTCTTGATTGAGAGATAATATAGTTTCCATATGATCTTGTAAATTCTAAAACACTCTTCTCTTGCATTTTGAATTATTCAAAAAATTAAAAAATAATTATGAAGATTTATTAACCTTGTATTGCATATGTGTTTTTTTGTTAGACCTCATGATTGTAGCATTTTCAATTATATTGGTAGCATTTTTGAATGATCCAAAGGCTTGAGAAATTCATTATTGGCTTTCATTTCATTTGATTAGGCCACCCTATGACAATACCAAACAAGGGTTTAAAACACAAATTTATATTGGAACATTTTCAGTCGAAAAGGACACTTCCATTGCACTTAAAGGGTTGAAGAGATGAATTTGATATAATTTTTTCCTAATTTTGGTGTTGGGAGAATATAAGACTTTTTTTTTCCAGGAGGCCACATGGCCGCAACACATAGTACGAGGCAGTCACATTTGCACGATTAAAGAAATGAAATTAAAACTAGCTATGATACCTTGTGCAATGGGTACGCCGAAGAGATGTGAAAAGTCAATTAGGGAAAAATTGGCTTATATTTTGCACACATTTGTGTAGTAAATAAGATCAATTATAGATCATTTAGAATATATAAATTATAATTTATAATTTATATTATTAATTTATTGATTTTAATATTATTAGTAATTTATGTAATTTATTTTTATAATATTATTAATTTAGTAATATATTAACTATTATATTATTATATAAATATTTATTATTTATGTCATTATTTTATGTATTATATTATATTTATTATTTATAGATTAACTATTATATGAACTATTATTATAGAATACTATATTAATGATTATATCATTATATAAATATTTATTATTTATGTCATTATTTTATGTATTTATTATGATATTATTATATAAACCTTAATAAGGTGTCAACTACTTGGATCTTCTCCCTTACTCTACATATCTACATACCTAATATGATGTCTGTTATATGTCAAATTTTGCCACTTATGTACTTCTATTAAACAAAATAACCTCCCTAACATTCTTTTGACAACATGCCAGCATTCTAAAGTCACTATATACTTATGAGTCAATATCAGAAATTGTAACCATTTTTGCATAATATTTTTGGACATGTGTTCTAACTTGAATTGAATTACGAGTTCTTACATAGTTTGCAATTGCTTCAACACTCTAAGCGCTGACCGCTTACGTGGTCGGGCGTGGGCCCCACTAAACTAACTTTTTTGTTCCCTATTTATGTTTCAAGGGATTCCGTTACCATAGCTTTTTTTTCCCTTGGTTGTTTTCGTTTCCACCGTTAAACAAAATCTGTTAAAATGCATTGCGAATGAAAAAAAGGTGAACTACGTAAAAATGATAAAACAATTCAATAAAGAAATAAACCATTAAGAAAATAATATCATAGCTGTATTCACCAAACTCTATTTATTCAATTTGCTAGTTTATTGTTTGTCTACAGATAAGGAATTACAAAAAGAATGGCAAACATTCAAATTCCCAAGGCAGAAGCCAAACAAGCAGTCGAATCGAAAAGATTGGAAATTTCCAATAGCACAAGTATACTGGTGAAAACAATATAGTATATTTACTTGATTAGTGTTGTCGGGATAAAATTGAGTATTTTGTAGCTTAAAAACTTATATTCGAGTGGATCATTTTTAAAATTACTTACACAAATGGTAATGCATTGTGTTGTTGAAAATTGTCATTTTCAATGGATAGTGGAGTATGTACAGGGAAGTTTCATTCGCTCATTAAAAAAAATACAAAATATAATATGAGCCGTAAGAAATATTAATGGCATGACATGTAGGTACTATACGCTATATGGCAGAAGCAGTTATATTGTTGTACGATCTCGCTCCAGGTTTGTATTTTTAGAGCAATTATATGGCGCATCGCCCCAGGTTTGTATTTTTAAAATTAAATACGGTTCATGTATTTAACGCGGGCACTTCTGCATCCGCTTAGTAAGTTGTCATGTAAAAGTTGTCTCCATCGATGCGTCACACTAAAACCAACAGTCAATTGGTTTGTTCATACGATCGCTCACCAAGTTGGAGGAGTGGAAATGTCAATACGAGCCAGGAAGAGTTTGGAGGAGCAAAAACCAAGGGCGGCGGAAAACAGCCGAGAAAATGACAAAAAAATAATGCACGACTGAGATTTATTGAACCCCCTCTAGGGTCTCTCGGGTCTTGTCAACCATTGATGGGAAAAATGAGCTACAAAAGTTGCGTAAATATTATCAATTAATACATGCCAATACAATAAAAGCAATTCTATTTTCTACAGCTTAAAACGAATCCCACTCTTCTGATATAAGAGCTACAATCACCACACTCTATGTAACTTAATAAATGTGGGATTAAAAATAAACCCCCTGGTCCATGTGTGATTCCAGACCATGATGAAAAGCAGGGAACTCCAGGTTATGGAGAATGAGAATACGCAAGTGGGGTTGAAAACTTAAGGAATGCAAAATGCCTAACAAAAAATAGTAACACCAAGACAAGCGGGTCGTGACCGGTGAAAGACAAGTTCAAAGCTACTTAGAGCGACATTTACTAGTAATCGTGGTCGTCTCTGTCATCCGGTGTCTCATTCAAAGGATGACTTGAAAAGAACAAGAAAACCACACACGTCAATGTAAATTCCTCATTCCATTTCAAACTCGTGGGTGGGATTCGTTCATGTGCCCTACATATTCAGCGGGGAGCAAAATCTGACAAGGTTTTAACGGATACGATTCCTTTGATCGCTGGCATCCATTTTTAAGCATTCCACACCGTGGATGACAAAAATGAGGTCGTCCATCTCAAATAAGGATATGCCTTCAGCGTAAAATATAATATATTAAGCGCTTTAACATTTAGCGCTAAGTTCTCAATGCTTCAACACTAAGGCAAAAATTGAGGGTTTAAGCCTTGCAAGCCTTAAGACAACAACCATAAGGTTGCTCGTAGCTCTTAAGCTGTCAAAAATAATGTAAGCTGCTAGCAGTTAACTCTACAAACTGCGACGGGTTCACATTAGATAGCTAGTCGACATCCATCAAAATCATAACTTCTGCCACCCAATCACCACCCTGCAACCACTCCAGCCAGTGGTGCCACCCACGGGCCGCCACAAGGCCACTAGGGCCCTCCTATAAGGCCTAAAAGTGAGATTTTTATTTTTGCATCTCTTACTCTAGGAGGAGAAGTTTCGCTATGAAAAGTTGATTTTTCAATAGACATAATGGTGTCATCAAAATTGTAAATTTTTGTTTTTTAAACTATTTTTAGCCTTTGAATTTTAGTATTTGTAAGAAAATTTTGACAGGTACCTTAATTTTAAATTCAATTTAGAAGGCTGGATTGTGAAGAACATCTTTTTATATATGGAAAATATTTACAATCCAAAATTAAGATCAAGTAATTTTGAAGGAGAGTTATTATGAAATTAGGGTTTCCACCAAATTCACCCCAAGGATACAAAGTAACAAATTTCTTGGATAAATTTTTATAAGAGGGATCTAGGCCAAAATAAATTATATTAAGCATTTTATCTTTTTTGATTTTTTTTGTGTAAGTTATTTCTATAGACACAAAAAATATACAAGTTGATCCTACACACCTGATCCTAATCTTACTAACATCAATTCATCCTGAATCATCTCCTTTACTAATCAATTTAATTAAATAATCTCAATTTGATTGAATTCATCACATTCCATCTCTTAATTAAATAAATCAAATTTATCTGATTAAGTCATTTTCCTCTATTAATTAAACAAATCATTTTATTTAAGTAATCTGATCATCCCTATTTTAATTAAATAATTAACTTTATTTAATTAAATCTCTAAAATCATCTCCTTAAATTAAATTAATTAATCTTTATTTGATTTAATCTAACATCATTCTCCTTAGTTAAATAAATCAATTTTATTTAATTAAATCTAAAATCATTATTCCTCTTAACTTTGATTTATTTAAATCCAAAAATCTAAGTAAAATTGTCAAATCACCTAATCTCTACTTAATTTGATCAAATCCTGATTAATGCTTATCATAATCACTCCAATCCTCTAGATTTTGCAACTTGCACAATGAATCAATTTATTTGATTTATAAATTCATCAATTTCGATTCAAAAGAACATATTTTGTGGAATATTCTTCTAATTCAAAAATCCATCCAAAAGAGATGGGTACTTCCAACAAGGCATTTAATGCCTCTTACATGTCATTGGTGTTAGGGTTAGAAGACAAATATCTAACAAGTTAAATGCAGATACTAACAATAAACTGAAAAATAAAAACATAGAAAAATAACACAGAGAATTTAACGTGGTTCACCCAATATGGGTTACATCCACCAAACCGCAACCATCCAATGATTTTATTATCCAGTGCAAAACATATTACAATATCATGAATTATGCCATAAAACAACTCTTCATCCCAGCCGCTTATAACAAGCTTTTAGAAGCTTCCCGAAATTAGGGTTTACAAAGTCGGCCTTTTTCTTTTTCGGTGACGAAGCGAAAAAAGGTCAAAAAAAATTTCTCGAGGGCTACCACCCCCAAACCCCTGCAAGGATACATGAAAAGTGTATAGTACTAAAAAGTGTACAGTATAGCATGATCAGTCACCACATACCAACAATCTCCTGCTGGGAGACTGATCAAACTCCATACCAACACACTTGGCCTTGAGCCAAGTGACATTAACTCCATTTCCCTTCCCTCTAAACATGTCACTTCCAAATTTCAAATTTGAATCTCATAGCATTTATCATGCACATTGACCAAAATGTGCTCATTCCTCCTCCAATCACATGTGGACAAGTGGCCTCTTCTCATTGGTTGGTCTTTTGTCCCACATTCATCCAAATCTTTCAATCTTCCATTCTTCAAATATATAAATAGAGGCCTCCTCTTTTGAATTAATCATCCACAATTTGAGTAAACTCACTATACTCAATTTCATCTTCAAACATATCCATTTTCATCTATTTTTATCAAGCTCTTAACTAGGTTATGCAAGAATTCAACCAAAGTTGATCAAATTTTCATCAAATCATCATCAAATCTTACAAAGGAGTTGGGAAAGGGCCAATTTCTACACATAATTGGCACCAACTCCCCCATGGGATTGAGTGTTTGCATTGCTTAATTAGGATCTCATTTATCTTTTATGTTTGTTCTTCATTTTTCCTATTATTGAGCATTGTAGATGAATTTCATGGGGAGTCTTAGTTCTAAGTTGTATATTGATCTAATATTGTGCTTGTTTGCCATGTTTGTGTAGGTATATGATTGGGGTTCACATTTTGGTGCTAGAAGGAGGGCTAATTTGGAGACATTCATCACATTTTTCCAAAAACTTGTGGTTTTTGGACATTTTTTGTACCTATAGAAAATTACACCACTCACAGTCTAGCGGCACCATATTGCACCACTATCAGTCAAGCGACGCTATATTGCACCACTCCAAACTCCATCGTTGGAGTCCTCCCACCCACAAAATTCAAATTTCCAAACTACGCCGCAAGTTTCTAAACTCCAAAATGTGTCGCTGGGCTAAATAGTGTCGCCTTTGCGCTCTCAGTCCTGCTGCAGAACGCCGCTCTCAGTCGCCATCGACGCTATATTGCACCACTGGAGTTTCTAAACTACGTTGTATTTTCTAACTGTGTTGTTGGGTGACAATAAAAAGTTCAAATTTAATTTTTTTTGACATGTTCCTTTTTGTTTTCAGATTTTTGAGCTATTAACCTGTTTGTTGTCCCTATATCTTCTGGTTTTAATCATTTTGCAGGTTAGGGCAAGGAGGAAAGAAAAGTGGAAGGTTACATTATGACATCATTCTCATCTTATACCAAGTGTTTTTAAACACTTTAGTGTTGTTTAATACTCTTAAGAGAATTCTCAATCTCTCTTAAGAAATTTGTTATCTTTCATGCTTTAGGGAACATTAAATTTCCTTTTGGGCCATAAAAAGAACAATACAATTTTTTTTTCAAATTTTGCAAACAAAGGGCTTAAAAAGAACTTTAGAGCAACTTACTAGATTTGGTTTAAGGATTAACAATTGAACAAGGCAAATCTCACATTTGATTTGGTGTTATAAAAAGAATTTACTTTTGCTTTGTGGACTTAAAATGAACAAATGTTATTTTGTTTTGTAATTGCTTACTCAAAGTAATACCATCAAAAGGACGTATGTGCTTCTCTCGCGCCTCACGACGGTCTTGAGAATCAAAATCCCTTTTGGTGATCTTAAGTTGAGTAAAGTAATTGCCTC
Source organism: Sequoiadendron giganteum (assembly GCA_007115665.2). Lineage (NCBI taxonomy): Eukaryota > Viridiplantae > Streptophyta > Pinopsida > Cupressales > Cupressaceae > Sequoiadendron > Sequoiadendron giganteum. The sequence continues at coordinate 444,837,221 of CM021107.1, read as the reverse complement.
CAAATTTCATTTTGGGTACCTAAAAATTGAACCAATCTTGCGAGTGTGAGTGTGGTATATTGCGAGTATTCTCCCTTTGTTTTTCAACGAAGGTTGATTGAACTACGAGATATGCTTGCTTGCTTTTGTTTATCTTAGCGGGCCTACTTTGCGGGAAAAAGTAATCACCCAAGGGAACGACCCAACCGAGAACACGCTAAAGCCAAGCGACTTCCACCCGAGATATAAGTGTGGATATTGGAACAAAGACCAATATCACAAGGATTATTCCGATGAGAAGGGAAACAATGGTCTCTCGCCGTACTAGATAGTCTCCCACGAACGAAATGTCCGCATTAAAACCACTTGTATAGAAAAGGCTAAAATCCTTAACTATTTGTTGGTGCAAAAGGTCATGTCCTTTTAAGCCGCCCCACGTATACATGCGATTCTTTTGTAGAGATGAAAAGTATTCCATGGGATATTCATGCATACTTATGCTTGATTGACCCGAGAAGCGAGTGCATTGTAAGGGGGAGCTAGTGTGGTCAAGCATCTAATCATCCACACTGAATATGCACAATTGGATTCATCCAAGTGGGAACCCAACAAATATTGTCTTTTCAGCCTAGGGTTGTACATGTCATTGGAATCAAAACACTTTGCTTGGATCTAAAACATTGGGAAACAAACATTCACAAAAGCTTCAAAATTTCAAACCCCTTGGAGGAAACAAATATCCTTTGACAAACCAAAAGTGCTCTTGCTTTCCCTAGGGATTCTATCCTTAGAGGTTTCTAAGTACTTGGGTTTAATCATCATTTGTTTTCACTAAAGTCAACCTAGGAAACTATGCTCTTGAAACCTTGATTTTCACATAATGGACCTTGTGGAACGAGAAGGAATTAAGGCATAAACATTTAGTTTGAAATCATAATCAAGAAATTGTTTTTGATAAAAAGAACTCATTAAGCAAAGATAAGGAAAATTGAACCCCACACATGTGTTCCTTCAAATGATTTCCCGCAAAATCAAAATTCGAAAACCAAGGTTCAAAAAGCTTAGTCCAAAAGCTCATGAAAAGTGTCTGTCTATGCTTCTTGAAGTTAGAGAAAGATTGGTATATAATTTCTACAAGAAGGCTTCAAAGAACAACCCAAGTTTGTATGAGTTCTATTATCAACAAAATCCAACTCTTTTTCAAAGGTTTTCTTTTCTCACTTAGAAGTATGGCATGTTCTTCAAAACTGAGGTCTTGTAAGAAAGAGTCTTATCTAGGTCAAGTCTAGGATCAAAATAATCACTCTCATCCATCCCTCAATCATCAAAATCAAAGATAATCTCACCAACAAACTATTGAAAACTTTGAAACATCATTCATGCTAAAACTTATAGGAAAAAGCAACATCACCTTGTTTGACTAAATACACTTAGTCAAATTATCAATCCTCTTGAATGAATTTACCTCTAGGATAACACAACTTCCTAAGGTTTACAAGTTCAAGATCACTTCATTTGGCTTAACACACTTAGTCAAATAATTCTCTTGTACAAGTTTTCTCTAGGATAGCACAACTTCCTAGGGTTTACAAGTTCATTATCATCTTGTTTGGCTTAACACACTTAGTCAAACTATCCTTAAATCAGAATCAAATCAATTCAAGCCCTAAAAAATTTAGCATCCCCCCAAGGTTATTCAAGAGTTTCATTCATCCACATCATCCATCTTCCATTTATCTCATCCCCATCATCACTTTTGATTCTTAGACTTTCCTAGTTCTTCTCCTTTTATGCCTAAGATTAAGATCAAACGATCTCTATTTTATGGTTCAAACAAGATCACAACACAAGAAGAACATGGAAATCACTAAGGAAACATCAACTTAAAGTGACCTAAGTCAAACAACTCTTGAAATAAACCTTGCAGGATCAAGAAATCCTCCAAACAACTCCTCTCTTCCATCACAAAACCCTCAAGAGGAAGGCCATGTAGAGGACATCACCGATAATGAATTTGGAATGACGCAAGAGGAAATAACTGAAATGGTTCGGAATCCTGAGAATCATAGAATTGTCAATGCCATGTTGAAACTTAATCCCTCTCTATATATAAGTGTGTTAACGAAAGAAGGGGCCAAACTCCCTTTTGACTTTGACGTGAGTACCAATATGGAAAGGCCTCTTGTGAGCATACCCCCAATATCACTTCCAAACATCACTCAGGGTATTCCCCAAATCATATCAACAATTGCTTCAACCCTGCCAATTGTTAACAAGGGAAGCACCATGCTTCACAAAATCCAAAAGCATCACCTTGTAAACAACAAAGAAATAAATATCAACACCACACCAGATAACTCCATCCCGGTAAATTCATTACACCCATATGTTCCACTTAATTTCCATAATCATGCAGACTCATCCTCATTTTATTCAATGCCAACCTATCCGCTAAACATGCAAACTTCTCTCCCCATGATTTCACAACGAGAGGGTGGGTTATTCGGGACAGGGGGAGTCATTGATCCATCCTCATTATCACTTTTTCAAGTGAACACACCACCGTTCCCTCCATTACCTCTGAAATCCGTATCACCTTTTGGGTTGGGCCTTCCCCCCCTACCCACCACCAATCTACCAAACCAAAGCAATCTAAGCATCACATCAAACCCCCTCATTTTTCTATCAGTATTGCAACAACATATGGCAACCATTCAAGCAACCACAACGGTCAACACATCCACCATTCCCCAAATATCTCAAAGGATGGTTTCCCAAGGACCAAGCATCTCGATCACACCACCCACAACCCAAACCTCGATCACCAACGTGACCCTTCCGCTCACCACAATAGTCAACACCATTCCCAATCCACCGCCAACTCCACCAAAAGCTAACATGATGAATTCATTCATCACCATGATTCAGGCAGTTCAAAAAGCCACCCACCAAAGGGTACTTCAACAAAATCAACAAGTTGCACAAAAAGCGCAAAAAAAATTAGCTGCTCAAGCTGCATAAATTGCACAAGCTACGCAAGCAACACAATCAACCCAACAAGCACAAGGTCAAGGTCAAGCCTATCACTAGGCTCAACAAGCTCAAACACAATACTACACACAACTGCAAACAATCCATCAACATGCATACCAACAAGCCCTACAATATTTTCAAGCACAACAACAAACTAAACAACAAGCTTTGTTGGTACAACAAGCTTTGTTGGTACAACAATAGCTAGACCAACAACAAGATTTGTTGGCGCAACAACAACTAGACCAACAACAAGCTTTGTTGGCGCAAAAACAACTAGACCAACAACAAGCTTTGTGGGAACAACAACAACATGAACAACAAGCTTTGTTGGAACAAAAAACAAGACCAACAACAAGTGTTGTTGGTACAAATGTAGGCATATCAACATACCTTAAACACACAACAAAGCTTGCAGCAAATCCCCACTAATACCCCACTCGTTAATCAAACACAACAAATGCCTCAAAACACATTCATCCCACCTCCTGATCCGCAAAACAATGTTGCAACACAGATCAAACTGCTCTCACAGCATGTGTTGGACCTTCAGTCAGGAAAAATAACAAGAACACTAGGAAATTTGTGCCCCTATCCTTTTGATAAGAGTCTTACAATGGTACCATTCCCGAAGGGATTTGAACTCCCCAAATTCAACAAATATAATGGGATGGGAAACCCTAAAAATCACGTCAGGGAGTTTCAAGTGCATTGCATGGAAGTTGCATACGATGACATGTCTCTAATGCGACTATTTCCTCGGAGTCTGATTGGTCCCACCATGGAATGTTCTCTCGTCTACCCACAAGCATCAAAACATTCCAGGAAATTGTGGACGCATTCCTCAAAAACTAGGCGTTCAACATGGGTACAAATTTTAGTCTAGAGGAACTATCAACACTCAAACAAAGAAAAGGAGAGCTATTCACCTCCTTCTTGCAAAGATGGCAATCCAAGGCCAACTAGAGCAAGTGGACCATGCCAGAAGAGCAACAAGTTTGCACTATCATAGCCAATCTAGACGAAAACTTGGCATTCTATCTAAAAATGCAATGCATTACAACATATGATCAATTGATCCCAAAGACGCTCAATATCAAAAAAGCCCTCACTACACGAGGGGGCGCACCTACATTTCTTGCAAACAAGATAACTACCCATCCACCAGTTATAATGATAAGACTCGCACATGGTCAAGGAACAAAAATGTTAGAAACGACAAAGTGGTCGATGCTAAGGTTTTCATCAATGCTCCCAAGCAAAATATCCAAACCCATCATCAACCACAAAATATCAACCATAACAATGTGCAAACCAACACGGTAGCACAACAACAACCACCTTCGAACAATCAAATCAATAACCTGAACAATCAAGGAGGACCACCTCCCCGAAACAAGTATCCTCCCAAGAGGAAGTTCATGACCCTTGGGGAGTCAATCGAATCTATAATGAAGAAGCTGGTTAAAGAGAACCTCATCAAAATCTCCACTTTTGAGCAGTATGTGGAACCCATGACTAAACCACCTTGGTAAAATGAAAACCTCCTTTGCAATTTTCATAAAATCAAAGGGCATACGACCGAAAATTACATGAGATTGAAAAACATCATCCAAGATCTCATTGAGGATAAAATCATAAATGTCGAGCAATCCGTTGGAAATCAAGACCTTAAAATATACACGCACCTGATGCCTAATCACAATCAGGGAAATAATCAAGGAAATAATCAAGGAAATAACCAAGGGAACAATAAAGGGAAACACAAGTACACCAGTGCAAACCTTATATATGAAGACATTGTCGCATGCATAGATGAAATGGTCACTGTTATTAGCGTCAAAAGAGCAAACATTGATTGTGGAGTCACCACACGTGGCAACAAGGTTACTATTGTAGGGGCATCACAACCATGTAATACCCCCATCTCAAATCTGAAAGCCATTCTCTATGATTATAACATCATTAACCAGCTAAAAAGAACCCCCACTCAGATCTCTATTATGGAGTTACTAAAAATTTCCGCTGCCCATCGAAAAATCCTTGATGAAGCATTAGCTGCGTCCATTGTCTATGCTAACCTTGATGCAGAAAAATTCTAGGCTATGGTTGGTAACATTGTCATCCCAAATATCCGCACCTTTTTCAATCAAGACCTTCTCCCCAACCATCTCACAATCGTGCACTTCACCTTCAAATCCTAGTTCACAAGAAAAAGGTAAAAAGGGTCTTGGTGGATGGAGGCGCCAGCCTCAATATTTGTTCGCTTAAACTTATAAAGAACTTGGGAATCACATAAGAATCCATCGAAAAAAACAAAGGCATTACCATTAGAGCATATGATGACCAAGAAAGAGTGTCTCAAGGAAATATCAATATCCCAATCCAAGTAGGGCCAGCTACTGTGGAAACCACATGTTAGGTCCTCAACCTTGATTTACCCTACAATATCCTCTTCAGATGCACATGGATCCATGGGATGAAGGTGATCACCTCAAAATTTCACCAATGTGTAAAATTTTCATATCAGAATGAAGAGGTCACAATCCATGGTGACCCTGAACCTTTCGCCTATTGCAAGAATTTGGAAGCCAAGTTCTACAAATTCCCCGAGGTATCAAAAAATGATGAAGGACCATCCACTCCCTATGTGGATCTATCTAGCCTCGTCTCCACTTCTATGACAAAGACATCCTCCATCCCTGATATATCCGACATCAAGCTCATGATCCAAGACAATGGGTGTGGATATTACATAATAAAGAAGAATGCTTTTGTTGTAGGAGAGTTACCTCAATCTCCTAGGTCACATGGGCAACCCCAACCAGTTGACACACTTGTCCACATTTTTAGGGCATACCCTTGTAGATTTCGCCATTGGGGGAATCTAAGTTGGAAAAATGTGGACGAAAGGGAAAATTCAAGCTCACTAGATCAAGATGAAAGGCCCACACCCACCCTACCCATGGATGAAGCTAGCAGAGGACTGCAAATGATGCTTGGAATGGGATACAATAGAAATGAAAGCCTTGGAAGGAACAACGATGGATGACTGGAGCCCATCATTGTAGAAAGACGAATGAGAAATCTTGGCCTTAGATGTACCCCTTCGAGTATAACCATACGGGGAAAATGTACCCTTATTAGAGTAGTCAGGTCTCCCTCTCAGTTATCAACAACGACCCTTCAACTACCTCTATCAACAGGTGTGCCATTGGATAATTTACCCTTCAACATAATTGATATATGTAGTATTAGTGATCACGGGGATACCATAACCGGCTTACCCACACTTTTTTAAGACTCCTCCTTACTCATGATTAGTACCTCATCCATTGAGTCAGAATGCCAAACTCCCAAAATAAACCTAGTTTACCTCCAACTCATTAACTATGACCAACGAGGACCATCGGTTCTAGACACATTCGAAAATGATGAGGCACTCTCAGAATTCATGGGACTAAGGGATGCAATACCATGCAGAGATCATAAAGCTAGATTAGACATCACACTAGACACACAAGCCTATTATGGGAGATGATTGAGCCCTTTAGTCACAAAAGCAAAAGAATGAGAATAAGCTCAGGGTCATTGAGTGAAAACCACAATGTGGCACTCTCTAACCATAGAATAGTAAAAATAAAGGACACATCCAATGGTGAAAACCTCTCTGAGGTGTCGAAGGATGAAGGATTCAATCTCCCCCCTACTACACTTCATCAGGAAAAATCAACAGTCCTAGAAAAAAAGTGTAACCTTGTCAATCTGGAAACAAAAGCAACTCCACACATCACCTTCTATGCTGAATCACTTCTCTCAGAAGAATAAGAACTATTGGCGACATTCCTGAGAGAAAGAAAGGTGAACTTCATGTGGACTTATGCCGACATGCCAGGTCTTGATCTGAAAGTTGCGGTTCATCATTTAGCTGTCTACCCAGGGGCAAAACCAATAAGACAAAAGTTGAGAAAGATGCATCCTCAGATAGCCTTGCTAGTCAAGGTGGAATTACAGAAACTCCTGGATGTCGATTTTATATGCCCAATTGATTATGCATAATGGGTGTCAAATCTTTTGCCAGTCTCAAAACTGAATGGGGGCATTCGTATCTGCATTGATTTTAGAGACCTAAACAAAGCGTGTCCTAAGGATGAATTTCCACTACCCAACATCGATATGATAGTGGACATGATGGTCAGAAATGAGATGCTATCACTGATGGATAGCTTCTCAGGGTACAACCAGATTATGATAGCAAAGGAAGACCAACATAAGACAATGTGTACATGTCCATGGGGCACCTACTACTGGAACATGATGCCATTTGGGCTAAAGAATGCGGGATAAACATATCAAAGGGCCATGACACTAATTTTTCACAACATGATTCACAAAATTGTGGAAGATTATGTGGATGATATAGTGGCCAAGACAAGGAAAAGACAGGATCACATAGCAGCTCTAAGTGCCATCTTTGACAAATTGGAGAAATACAAGGTTAGACTTAACCCCAAGAAATGTGTCTTTGGGGTGCAATCAAGAAAACTCTTGGGATGTATAATATAAATGAGACGAATAGAAGTGGATCCCGCCAAAGTCAAGGCGATCCTCGAAATGGAAGCACCCAGGACACTAAAACAGCTCAGAGGTCTACAAGGTAGGCTCCAATCCATCTGCAGATTCATAACACAACTAGTGGATAAACAGATCCCATACTCTCATCTACTCCACAAGGGAGTAACATACAAGTGGGACGACAAGTGTGATAATACATTTAGTAAAATCAAAGAATATCTACTTATGCAACTAGTGTTAATGCCACCTACTCTAGGAAATCCACTAATCCTGTACATTTCAGAAACCATGGCAGCTCTCGGTGCTCTATTAGCTCAACACGATGAAAATGGAAGGGAGAGAGAAATATACTATATCAGCAGAACTATGGTGGGACACGAGCTAAACTATACTCCCATTGAAAAGGCTTTTCTAGCAGTTGTATTTGCAACACAAAAATTCAGACACTACATGTTGGATCACCAAATCAAGCTAATTGCAAAGATAGATCCTCTCAAATACCTGATTTCTAGAGCCATTCTCATAGGGCAAACAACCAAGTGGGTCATGATATTGATGAAACACAACATTGAATATGTGGAGCACAAGGCTATCAAGGGACAAGTAATTGCAGATCAACTAGCAGAGGCTCCTATTTATGTAGAGAACCCACTCGTTTCAGAATTCCCAGACGAATCAATATTCAGCCTAAGTGTTGCAGACCACTGGAAGATGTATTTTGATGGATCTTACACGCAACACAGATCAGGGGCAAGAATTTTCTTCATAACTCCCTAAGGAGACTGCATACCCAATTCTTACAAACTGTCATTTCCATGCACAAATAACATAGCAGAGTATGAGGCTCTCGTCATAGGCTTAAGGATTGCAGTACAATGGCAGATCAAGGCTTTAAAGGTATATGGGGACTCTCAACTCATAATCAATCAGGTAAACAATGAATATCAAACAAAATATGATAAGCTAACTCCATACAAGAACTTAGTCGAGAGCCTCAAAGAGTCATTCATTAATATCACATTTGAACAATTACCTAGAGCAACAAACGTAATGGCGACAATTGGATCACTCTTGGAAATCCCGCGCAACGTCCCAAAGCAAGAATTCTTGGTAGAGAAACTTATCATACCAAAATTCGAGGTACCAGAGTCCGAATTTGTGTGTGAACTCGTTGGTCCCGGTGATCCTTGGTATCATGACGTATACACCTACTTAAAAATAGGAGTCTTTCCCACTGAAATAACCCCAAACATTAAACAATCCTTCGTCAAAAATACCACCCGCTTTGCCATCCTAGGAGAAACCCTTTATCATAGGGGCATTGAAGGGACCTTGTTGCGTTGGCTGAACATTGAGGAAGCCCTGACTGCTTTAACTGAGGTACACAATGGAATTTTTGGTTCACACTCAAGTGGTATAACTTTGGCTAAGAAACTGTTGAGGGTCGGGTACTACTGGCCAACAATAGAAAGAGAGGCACACGACTTTGTCAGAAAGTGTTTATAGTGCCAACAATATGGAGACCTTATTCACGCACCAACTCAAGAGCTTCATCCTATTGTTACACCTTGGCCCTTTTCGCAGTGGGGGCTCGATCTCATCGGAAAAATCACACCCACCTCATCTAACAACCACAAATTCATCATCACCGCCACATAGTACTTTACAAAGTGGGTCAAAGCAATTCCCATGACCTACATAACAAGAAATCAAATATCCAAGTTAATCTTGAACTACCTCATTTGTTGATACGGTGTTCCCCAAGCTATTATATCAGATAATGGGACACCTTTCAAAAACCAGGATGTTTGTGACTTATGTGAAAAATTCAATATCCAACATTCTTTTTCAACTCTGTACTATTGCCAAGGCAATGGCCAAGTAGAAGCCACCAATAAAACCATCTTGAAAATCCTTAAGAAGACAATCAATGACGTTGGTCATGACTGGCATCTGCAGCTAAATCCAGCCTTATGGGCCTATCGCACCAACATCTGCACGCCAATAGGTGCCACCCCATTCTCCCTGGTCTACGGATCAGAATCTATCCTCCCAATCGAGATCGAGCTCCCATCATTAAGGATATCATTGCAAAACCTCATTATAGATGAGGAATATTGAGTTTCAAGGTTAAATGAGCTAGAGTTACTAGATGAATGGTGCATGGATGCCCTCAACCATATACAATTCTATTAGAACCGTCTAAAGCACAACTACAACAAGAAGATCATGAGACACACCTTCCAAGTCGGTGAACTTGTGCTAAAGGAGAACCAAAAGAATGTGCTAAATCCAGAAAGAAAAGGAAAATTTGAGCCCAACTAGTTGGGACCTTTCGTCATCACAACAAGCTATAAATCAAGAGCCTACTAGTTATCAACACCAGAAGGCGAACCCCTGCAGGAGCCCATGAACAACTCCCATCTCAAAAAGTTTTATGCCTAAAATATTGCAAGGTATAGAACCAAAAAGCATAAAAAAATAAAAAAAATATCCTAAAAAAATGGTCACCCTGATGAAACCTAGCAAATAGGCATCTTGGTGGCAACATAAAAAATAAAAAATAAAAAAATCCATAAAAAAATAAAAAAAAGGATTGAAAACAGTAAAGAAAAAAATTGTCCTCTAGTGAAAACCACTTTGGTGACGCTTTGGACAAGTACCCTGGTGAAAACCTAAAAAACATGCACCAAGCATAAATAAAGCACTCTCCATCCACCAGGGCCTTCACAACTCACTTATCCATTACATTCCATCTATCCTTCCACCATCTGTTTGCATCCATACCATAGCTTGATCTTGTGCTTGTATCATGTTCCACCCTAGTACTACTTGGCATATTCCTAAGGTTAGTTTGTCCTGCCTTTATCGAAGTAGTCTATTGCATCACACTGGGGGCATGTTTATGTACCTACATCAGATTAGATTCGTGTATATTCTGGTGATCTTCCTTAAAAGCAAAAAATCCAAAAACATTCAAAAAATCATATCAAAATCCAAAACATGTCAAAATCTTTAAAAAAAAAATAGAGTCATCTTGCCGAATTACGTCGTCTATGAGCTTGAACGTAGGCAAGGTTGATATTTGATCATCCCTTGAGACATTTTAGGTCAGTCCTTAGGCGTTCGTCGTAATATGTCAATCCATTTTCCCATCTATCTTTTCATCATCGAGTCTGTCGTCAGTTGAACTACGTGGTCTCTACGTGTATAATGTAGGCAAGGATAATCTATTGATCAACTCCCAAGACCCCTAGGATAGGTCTTTAAGTTAGTCTCTTGGTCTAAATCTAAAAAATCCAAAAAAAGAAAAATCCCAAAAATCAAAACAACCTCAAAACATCTTAAATTTTTTCAAAAACATCCAAATATATGAAAAACCCAAAATGGTGCACCTGTCTGATCTCTTTTTCACTCACAATAATCACCGTTCATAATAAATTAATCATCACCTTCATCCTTTGGTGAGTCAGTTAGAAACAAGTCTAGCAGGTTCAAAAGTGAACACCTAATCGCCAAAGTCTCAAGTCTAGGTTAGTAAGCAAGCAAGTTGATCAACCCAGAGTATCAATAGCTTATCATCCAATCCATCTCATCAAAAACCTGATCACAACATGTCCTAGGATGCATCCTTCCCATGATGGACATCAACATCATGTATCACCTTAGTTTAGCCTTGGCTAGCGGTACAAAGAACATTAGCTTGTTTGGTTACTTTGTCTTGGTCTTTTTTGACTTATCTTATTTTGTGCTCATTGCAAGGACCTCTCGACGATGGCTCATCAAAACGGGTTTAGAGAGAAAGGAATGGGGCAACGATTATTATCTTTTTTATCTGTTGTGCTTGTTGGATATTCTTGTAAAATAACTTGGTGAATACTTGTTTTGTTAGGTGTATCCTAGCAAGGTTTCTGTATGTCAAGTGTGAACAAGAATACTCCTATCTGATTGTCGAGTCAAATTCCATCACACTAGGTACAACACCATCCCGGTCCTTTATACCTTGATGCATCGTACCTATGTGTGTTATCAAACATAAAGTAGTTGGTCCTTTTAAAATCCCAACTCCTGGTAAGCAAATCATCATCATCATCATAGTGTAGGCTTGTGGATTCTCCTTTCATCATCTTATTCTTCTTATTCTTCTATCTTTACTAACATTGGTGTGTTGTATAAAAATATACACGAGGCTACCCATGGCTGATAACTGTCTATACATCATCAAAATTGTCTATGTCAAATATTTGATCTTTCTAAAAGAATTATCTTTTGTCCTCTGATCAATAGAACCACTCCTCTCGCATTTTATTGCGATCTTGATCGAAAAATTGAACAATTCTGCTCAATCTCTCAAGGGGACAGTATACCAGCATAATCCTCTCACTAGGGCAGTAGTAGGGCTTCTGAAAAATCAAGATTTTTATCTTTGCATGTCTTACCCTAGGAGGAGAAGTTTCGCTATGAAAAGCTGATTTTTCAATAGACATAATGGTGTCATCAAAATTGTAAATTTTTGGTTTTTAAACTATTTTTAGCCTTTGAATTTTAGTATTTGTAAGAAAATTTTGACAGGTACCCTAATTTTAAATTCAATTTAGAAGGCTATATTGTGAAGAACATCTCTTTATATTTGGAAAATATTTACAATCCAAAATTAAGATAATTTGAAGTAATTTTGAAGGAGAGTTATTATAAAATTAGAGTTTCCACCAAATTCACCCCCAAGAATACAAAGTAACAAATTTCTTGGAGAACTTTTATAAAAGAGGGATCTAGGCTGAAATAAATTATAGTAAGCATTTTATCTTTTTTGAATTTGTTTTTCTGTAAGTTATTTCAAACTTATTTGAATCACACTATGGTTGGGGCTTCAACAAAAGGAGAAGGAATCTGATCAATCTTAGGAAGACTCCTAACAAAGATGAACCACTATTAGAAGAGATGGATTCCATAACTATTTGAGATCGAAATATTTCCATAAGTTACAAGGAAGATTGATATAGAGTTCAAACAATTAGATTATATCCAAAGATCTAATATGCACACAATAAAACTTGGGAAGCATATGCTTCTTTAACACGATTATGAAGCTTCTTATTTTGACTCTAATCTAAAGTGAATCCATCACATAAATAATTAAATCAACAAATCTAGGAACTACATGCCAATGATAGAATACACAAATTTGATGGTATGGATCTAAAAAATTGGTTGTCAAATGGAACAATTATTCAATCTTCATTAGGTTCAATGCCAACAAAAGGTTCTAATGGAATCAATATATTTGAAACCAAATTAATTAATTTTCAATCATTGGTTATATGATGAGAAGAAAAATAAGGGATGTGTTGTTACATGACCTATTTTCTAAGAAGAAACTACTACACATTACAACAACTTAGTCCTACACACAACTAATTTAGGCAAAACACCAAATTAAGGCAAAAAGGTATAGTCAAGGACTATGTACTCAAAAAATTCAAAGCTTGTCTTTATGAGTGGAACATTCTACAAAGGAAATTCTTAGAGAACTATATCTAGAGGGTCTAAAAGACCACATCAAATATGATATACTCATATTTAATCCAACTTTTGTCTCCCAATAGATGATTATGGCAATGTGGGTAGAGGAAAAGGTTTTGACCAACAATAGGAATGGGTTTGTAAGAATAAAAGAGAGAAACTCCCCAACACAATAATTCTCTCAATGTAATAAATTGAATCCTTAATAAATAAAGAAAAAAGGGCCATTGAGTTATGATTTAATTGCGATATGAAGTATAGTCAAGGGCATAATTTTAGTGAAAAGAAATTGTACTACATTGAGGTTACCAATGAAGAAGAAATACATAAAGTCTTGGTAGGGGAGACTGATAACAATACAAGGAAAGAAACTAGAGAAACACAACCAAATATTTACTTCCATGCACTTTCAAGCATTAGCACTTCACAAACTCTTAGGATGGTGGCATTTTTAAAGAAATATAAGGTGGCATTTTAATTGAATTAGTTAGTACTAAAAAATTCTTCAATAATAAATGATACATATGATTAAATTGTTTTGTTTATCAAACTTAATACTTTTAAATCATGATTTAAGTTGGTGAAACAATTAGTTGTTCTAGAAAATTTCATAGTCCTATGTGATAATATTGAATAAATAGTCCTATGTTTATCATTCCTATGGATGGAGATAAAGTTATCTTGGGATTCAAGTGGTTAACTACCTTGGTAATAATTGAGATGAATTTCAAAGAGATTTTCATTCATTTGTATTCAAAGGTTAGGAAATTTGAACTACATGGGCTATATGCACCATCACCATAATTTGGCGTGTTCTCATCAAATGCAAAATACTCTAAAAAGGGTGCAAATGGATTTGTGGATCAATTATTTTCAATAAAGACATAACCAACAAAGAGTTCTACGCCACCAAATATATACATTATTATGGAGAAAAAAATAGTATTCTTTGAAGATATGCCAAAAAGACTTCCTCCTAGAATGGAACATGATCTCACCATTGAGCTATTGCTATGGTACCATAAACCTAACATTGGGATTTACAAGTACCCATATGTCTAGAAGAGTGAAATTGAGAATATGGTATAAGATATGCTAGAAGCAAGGATTATATGTTAGTGTAAATGTGGTCATTACATAACTAGTTAGTTAATTACACTTTCTAGGGTGACTTAAATTCACATTTTCTTATGTATACTTAGGTATTTTAGAGTTTTGTCTCACCTCATGTGGTTGATACATGTGTCCTCATCACTTGAGAAACTCCTTGCATGCATATTTGACACTTGCTCACACACTTATCAAGTGAGCCCACAAATGTTCACATTTGGAGGGGTAGTTAGTCATTGTCTCCCACATTCTCACCTCATTAACCTTGCCTATATAAGCAAGGTCACTATGTACATTTTACACTCTTTATTGTATATGAGATATGGACTATTGTTTCCATCATTTCAATTGTGGAAGGTTATCAATTCACACTTTCTGGTCTTGGCATTCTCCAACATGGTATTAGAGCCATGAGAGCACATTCCTTCCCACATCAAGGTGACTCCCACACATAGCCCTATCATTGGAGCATCGCAGAGCCATTTTAAATTTTGGATATTGATTTGTTTGTTTTTACTAAATTATTTTTTAAAACACTAGTGCATGTATACTTTGGTACTTATTTTTTTGTTGAAGGAATTTCATTTTTGCATCAAATTTACATCTTCTACACATTGGATGGGAAAATGATTTCTAGGTTTTGTTTGTAGAAATGAAAAACCATTTGAGTATCTATTAGTTTTTGTAGATAGTAATCGAATCATGCAAAAATACTATCAAAATAGCACAACACGACCAATTTTTTTGCAAATCAATGTTTAAAACAAATACATCTTTAGCACATTGAAAAGAAAAATGCTTTCTAGGTTTTAATTATAGTGTCAAAACACTTTGTGGGTATAAGTTAGATTTTGCATACAACAAGAAGATTTTGCAAAAACTAAATCAGAAGTGTCTAGATCATTGTTCAAGGAAAATAAAATATTGTAATAACTTTTGATCACTAACTCAAAAATGTGTTTTTACAACAAAAACTCATTTTTTCATTTTCAATCCATGGAATTACTTGCATTGTAAAACTCACTGAATTATAAAGTGAAACATTTTTGGGGTCTCTCAAATATTTAATCAAGGGGGATGTCTTGAGTTGTGCCTTTGAGCACTTACACATGAGTTATGTCTTGAACACTTCCACATTTCTCTTAAGTTTTTTCTTCTCGTATTTCATTTTTTATTTTGAGTTTATTGATTGTAATCATGTCTCCAAATCCATGGAAAATAAAATATAATTATTGTAAGAAGAAAATAAATACCATATATAAATGCATGTTTAAAAAATTTGATAAATTGGAGCTTGCATGCCAACTTCTATAGTTACAAATTTGCATTACCTATGGAATCAACTTGTTAGATTATTCTAATCCAAGACTTACAAAAACATCCAATCTCACTTAGACATCTTGTGAGACACCATCATTTGAAGATGAAAAATGTAGTTTGATGATATGCATTGCGATCTCATCACCTATTGCTACTTCAAAATTGAGAATTGCTTCCTTGAGAACTTCTAGCAATTGAGTGCACATGATATCATCTTTCCAAATCCACCACATTGGAATAGATTTATACAAGATATTACATCTCTTTTATAGAGTCCTAAATTGCAAATTCGAAAGATACAATTGAGGCCACAAGTGTTCTATTTGATGACAATTCTTTCCCAACCACAAAGTTCAAAGAAGCTTCATTGAAAGCATCCAAAAATTATTTGTAGCAAGGCATCACATGGGATTTGGATTGTACCCATATGACATGCATTAAGATTCCACACATCACATCTTTTGTTCCTTTTCTACATCAATCCTCACATGGAGCATTTGAGCAGTTTTTAAATATTTCATCTAGGTCTATATATCATGTGCCAAAATCAAAGACATTCATCTTACTTCTTGCATATTACTATTTAGAATGGTAAGTCATATTGCACACATTTATGGTGTTGTATCTTCCCAAGGGGAGAAATATCATTTAGTGTTCATGGATCAACTTCAACATCCAATGTCGAGCATATACTAGCACTATAGACATCATTTTGAGGGGAGGCTACATGGTTTCTCTTCTCATCTCAATTTTGGGAGGGATCACTTCTTTGCATGGAGTTCTTTCATTCTCACATTTTTTTTGGGGGGGGGTGGGGGTCACATAGAACTTTTCTCCTTTCTCTCCTATGGTGGGAATAGTCATTGTACGTATGTGAAATAAGTAGTCCTTGGGGGTCATCATGAGTCATTCCTTCTAGCACTTATCTTCTTCACTTGTACATTCACATTCACATCATTTTTCTTTTGGAGATGATTTTTGTTCCCACTAGGTTTTCCCTTCTACTCCATTTACAAGAAATTTGTATATGAGTACCTAACATGACCTAGTAGCCGAGACTCATTCTTGCATACATTACTCCCTAAGTTGTACTTAAGGGGGGCGTTAGTGTAAATGGGGTCATTACATAATTAGTTAGTTAATTGCACTTTTTAGGGTGAACTATTCACATTTGTTTAAGTTTACTTAAGTATTTTATAGTTTTGTTTGTCTCACCTCGTATTGTTGAGACATGTGTCCTCATCACTTGAGACACCTCTTGCATGCATATTTGACACTTTCTCACACACTTGTCAAGTGACTCACGAGTGTTCCACATTTGGAGGGGTAGTTAGTCATTGTCTCCTACCTTTTCACCTCATCAAACTTGCTATATAAGCAAGGTCACTATGTATATTTTATACACTCTTCATTATATATGATAGATATCCTATTGTGTTAATCACTTCACTTGTGGAAGGTTATAAATTCATGCTTTTGATCTTGACATTCTCCAACATTATCTATTATAGTCAAAGTGCTTATTCATTTCATTAATCATGATACATAATGCAAATAATACTTGGTACAAGTTACTAAACTATGGAGAACTCAATAAATACACTTGTAAACACTCCAAATTGACCACTAATTTTATTATTACTAATTTCCTATAAATTAATTAATTAAATAATTAATTAATTGATTATCCTTGCAACTAAGAATTCTATCATCTTCCCATGATTAATTACTTAATTAATTAAATCATCATCATCATCATTATTATTTTTAGACTATAGGAATCAAGTAGCATGACCCCCTATAAACTACAGTGTGCCTGGTAAAAATTTTAACATGACCGGTGGCACTGGCGTGACATGCCCTTTAGTGCCACGAGGGTGGGGGAGACCAGACCTCATGACCAACCTCCTGCAACAGGAAATATTTAGCCAACCGAGCTAGGGACCCCGCCCAATTAAATCATTATTTAATTAGTACTCTTCATAATTAATTATTCCTAATTCTTTTCCTCGTATAAGGTTAATTAATTAAACCAGCTTAATTATATAACCTTCGCTCCCCATTCTTTCATAGTCACTTAATTAAGACTAAGTAATCCCTCTTAACATTTTTTTCTAATTTAATAATCCACATCATCTTCAACCCTTGTCCTTTGAATCCACCTCCATGGATTAAAATCTAAGCCATCCATCATCTAGCATGTGTCCTCACTCCAACCATGCTCCCACATGTGTACGCATGTTAACTCACCCCTCCTTGCTCACACATGTGTGAGCATGCTAACTTGGAGATGTGTTAATCCTTCACCTCATTCCTTGACCTTGATTGACATCAACCTCTTGCTTACACATGTGTGTGCATCTTTGATCCTCCATCTCACCTTCTAATATTCTTCCACTTGCATCCTATGATTTAAAAAAATATCCACCATTAATCTTGATCTTATTCCCACTTTTGACACTTGTCACAAGGCTAATAATCCCCTCTATGGATTAAAATTTTAAATATTGATTCCACGTTTGCATCTTGACCCTCCACTCTCCATTAGAGAAGTCTATTTAATAAGAGACTTCCCTTCCCATTCCATCATCCACTTTTATGCTGAGTATATTTTATTGTTCATAGCCAAATCATCTATTAGACCCTTCTGCTTCCTGTGTGAGTAACAAAGTGAAAAGAAAATCCACATTTATCCATTGGAACCTATCCACAAATAAAAAATGAAGGTATAAATATTTTATTGTTCTTATCTTACATTTTGTTTATTACGTTCATTATTTTTTTGTATCTAAATATGCTTTCTACTTGAATTTTTGGGTTTGTCACCATTGCTAACTTGTTTTCTTGTAGCCCAAATAGTTAGACTTACATATTGGACTACTCTACTAGAGACTTCCCACAGTCCTCATTTTTATTGTTCCTAACTATTTTTTTCAAGATTTTATTAAAATAAAGTTTCAGTCAATATATTCATTCAAATACAACAATTACAAATTTCTAGTAAAGTTGAGGGGCTATGATTGATCTAGTGTGGTATATACTGGTAGCGTGCTATACTCATGTGACTATTTACATTTTATTATGGGTTGTGGGTGTTGTATTTTTATATTGGGGAGGGAAGGATATCATCTATTTGAAAGAGTGTATTGGATGTTCTCTTACATTAGAATACATGGCAACCTAAATACTCTATTTTGCGAATTTCATTTTATCTAATTTTTTTTAAGTATTTGCAACATATTCATATTGTGTAGTGTGTTAGATAGTTGAAAAACATTCCAATTACTTGCAAGTCAGTCTAGCTCATGGGGACACTTTTCAATAGTCAAACAATTAATAGCAATTTAATGAAAATTGGTGAGAACCATGCTGCGCGTGGGTGAGGGTTGGCTCTGTGCAGGCATGGTAGCCCATTTATGGTGATGTCACGGCTGCATGCCGCATTCTTTCCTGTGCATGCCACCTTGTAGGTTGGGCATGGGGGGTGTTGTGTTTTTGGGGGTGCGTGGTGGAGGAGTCGGGGCTTCCTCTAGATTTTTTCTTTGTGGGTGTCTTGAGGGTGAAATTTTTATTTCATAGGCAATGTTTGGTGTGTGATGGTGTGGCGTGGGAGAAGTGTGTGGTGCAAGTGGTGTGGAAGGTGGTTTGGAGTGCGTGGATTCGAAGTGGGCAGCGTGTTGGGGTTCGATGTTGGGTGCAAAATCAGTGTTGGTGTCGGGTGTAGGGGTATGGCAAGGGCTTCCAAAAGTCTGGTGATTGCTAGTGCAAAGTCATCTTAAGGGTTTTCGACGAAAATGCATGCACAAACGAGGGATTCACCTTTTGTGGGTGAGAGCTCTAAGCTTAAGAAAGTGAATGACTGTTTGTTGCGGAGTCACGATCGCCCTGTCCTAGTTATTTCTCCTGAATTAGTTTAGGAGGACATATATTATTGGAGCCAACATGTTCTGATCTGTAAGTTCTTGGGTATTCGTGTCCCTCTCTTGGCTTTAGAGCCCTGGATTTGTCGGACCTGGAAAGTTGAAGGTGATTTCGATCTTTTGGTGGTTTTGAATGGCTATTTCATGGTTGATTTTTCTTGCATCTCGAATCGTAATCATGTTTTTGAGGGAGGGCCGTATTTTTACAATCATGTTGGCTTGTTCATTAAGCCCTTGCATGGAGGTTTTAATGCTGTAGAGGATCTTCCTACATGGGTCCCTATTTGGGTTCATCTACCATGGCTACCGTTGGAGTTTTGGAGGGAGGATATTCTACACCGGATTGCTACTTTGTTGGGGAAGCCAACTGCCATTGCTCATAATACTTTGGATAAAAAGGTATTCTCTTATGCTTGCATTTGTGTTGAAATTTATTTAAATAACCCTTTGTCAGATTCTTTGGAAATTTGTATTGGCTCTGCCTCATGGATTCAATGGTTAGATTATGAGTCCCTTCCTTTTCAATGTCGCTTTTGTCACGAGTATAGACACCTTCAGCACCAATGTCCTCAGGCACCCAAAGCGGTGGGGGTTTCTTCTTCTCGTTATCCTGGGTCTTCGGTGGAGAAGGGGGATAAAGGAAAGGCACCCATGGTTGAGGGTGGATCTGATAAGGATGGCTATATTCCTATTAAGCAGAGGGCTAAAGGGAGAGGTCAGAAGTGGGCCTATAAGGATAGACAGAGTGACCAGGGATTCAATCATTTTGAGGTTCTGGATAATTAGGCTTTGGAGGAGGGGATTCATGTTGAGATTTCTTCAGGGGTCACTGGTATGGATATTGGGCTGGATACAGGGCTGGAGCGGACAATTGTTGTTCAGAATAATTCTCCAGCTTTGGAACAAGGGATTTATGATCATCTAGATGCCTCTACAGATGTGTAGGATGATATTGTTCTTGTGGATTTAGCTAAGGAGGTGTTCTCGTTAGGAAAAGGTCAGGGATCGTCTCCTGCTTTGGGGGTGCTGCAACGCCCTCTCAAGAAGGGGCATTTTGAAAATTCTTCTAAAGTTGGTCGTAAGAAGGATGTGGACAAGATTAAATCCATTAAGGATTTGTTGGTGGAATCTGAGTTAGTTAAGACCATTGAGGCCCACTTATCTCAACCTTCCTCATGATTATTCTTTCATGGAATGCAAGGGGGTTGAATAGTACCTCCCATCAAAAGGCTATTTAGGATTTGATTATGGTTCATTATCCAAATATCTTTTGTGTCCAAGAGACTAAGCTTCAGGTGGACCTCATGCTTCAATATGTTCCTAGTATTTGGTTTTCTGGCCAGTGTTAGTGTATTGGTTCTAGGGGAAAATCTGGAGGTTTGGCTCTTTTCTCGGATCCTCGTAAGGTTGTTCCTGATTGGTGGATTTCTATCCAATCTTCTATTCCTGTGGTGGCTTCGGTTTTGGAATCTGGTGAGACTATTTTGGTTAGTAATATTTATGCCCTAATTGACATCTATGGTAAAATCCAGCTTTGGGCTCATATTAGGTATGTTCAGTCTTGTGCAACTTTTTTGCCTTGGATCTTGGCTAGTGATTTCAATTTTGTGCTGAGCCTGGAGGAGAAAAGAGGAGGTCTTCCTAGGCTTGGTCTTGCTCTAGATTTGTTTTAGAATAATGTGGATTCTTCTGGTCTGGTTGAGATTAAACCCTCTAACGAAATATTCACTTGTAATAATAGATGGAGTGGGCTTGAAGCGATTTCTGAGTGGCTTGATAGATTCCTTGTCTCTAGTTTTTGGGTTAGTTGCAGCTTGGTCACTTGCTCCAAAATTCTTGACCGGTGTGGTTCTGATCATTGGCCAATAAAGTTTTCTGCTTCAACTTTTCCAAGTCCAAAGAATCCACCTTTCAAATTTCAGCTTACGTGGCTTCGTGATTCTTCTTTGGGTGATCTTGTTGCTCAATGGTGGAGGGATGGGGCCCCTGCGTATGGTACAACTATGTATTCTTTGGTTAAGAAGCTACAATATGTCAAGTATCATCTTAAGTGATTGAATAAGTCAAGTTTTGGTAATTTTTGTGCCAAGAAAAGAGACGTGTAGGATCGCCTTGCTGTTATTACTTGCTAGATTCAAGATTTGGGCTTCTCAGAGGCTCTTGGGAATGGTGAGGCCCAGGCTCTAAAATTGGTGGACGAGTGGGAGCTTCGTGAGGATATTTTTTGGAAACAAAAGGCTAGGATTGATTGGCTTGAAGAGGGTGACACGAATACTACTTTCTTCCATCACTCGGTCCAAGCTCGTCGAAATAAGTGTTTTATCTCTTCTCTTGTTAATTTAGAGGGTCTTTCGATCTCTTCACAATAGGATTTGTCTTGAGAGGCTCTCCAGTTCTACTCTAATCTATTTACTGGGGGTTTACTCCCTGTAGAGGTTGAGGAGAATATGGTCCTTGCTTGCATTCCTTCTTTGATCTCTAATGATTTGAATGCTTCTCTTATTTGCCCGATTACTTTGTTGGAGGTGGAGGAGGTGGTGTTTGGGATGAATAAAGGGAAAGCTCCTAGCCCCGATGGTTTCCTAGTTGAATTTTTCCAAGAGTTTTGGGATATTGTGAAGATGGATTTGTTGGAGGTGGTTCGAGAGTATCTTCATAACAAGAATATGCTTTGGGCCTTGAATGCTACTTTTCTGGTTCTCATTCCTAAGAAGGAAGGCACATATAGGCTTGAATTATTTAGACCGATTGCACTGTGTAATGTGGTGTATAAGATTATTACAAAATTGATTGTTAAGAGGCTTAAATCTTGTTTGCCTTTTGTCATTTCTGAGGAGCAAGGTGGCTTTGTGGCGGGTCGTCAAATTCTAGATGGGGTGGTGGTTGCGAATGAGGTCATTCATTCCATGACAACCTCTAAGGAGAGGTCTATGTTTATCAAGTTGGATATGGCCAAAGCTTATGACAATTAAATGGAGTTTTCTTCAAAAGATTTTGTTGGCCTTTGGGTTCTCTTCTGAATGGGTGAGTTGGACTTTGAGTTGTGTGATTTCTTCCTCTTTTTCGGTTATTGTGAATGGTGAACCTTAAGAGTTTTTTGGGGCTACTGGGGGCCTTCGTCAGGGGGGTCTGCTCTCTCCTTATTTGTTTATTATTTTGGCAGAGGGGTTGGGTCAATTTCTTAAAAATCGAGTTTCTCAAAGCTTGATTCATGGGTGGCAGTGTGGGGTTGGGCCTTCCAACGATTTCTCATCTCTAGTTTGTGGATGACCCCTCTCTTATGGGTTTGGCTCGTATTCGGGAGGCTGAATCCTTTAGGCAAGCTTTGGATATTTACCTTGTGGCTTCATGGCATAAAGTAAATGAGCATAAGTCTTCTATCTTCCTCTTTAATACTCCTCAGGCTATTCAACGACAGATTGCAACTATTTTGTGGTTTCAAATTGGGACTCTTCCCTTTGTCTATTTGGGTATTCCTTTGGCTATTGGTCGTTAGCCTAGGTCTTCCTGGCAACTGCTGCTTGATAAGCTGAGGCAAAAATTTACTCATTGGACTCATTGGTGGTTGTCTACAGCTGCTAGAGTGACTCTTCTCAAGTGCGTTATCCAAGCCCTTCCCATCTATAGGTTCTTTGTTCAAATGACACCAATGTATTTCCTTAAGGAATTTGATGCTCTCTCACATCAATTTCTTTGGAGCGGTAATTTTTTTTCTTCAAAGTGGAGCCTTGCTAAGTGGAAATCTATGTGTAGACCAAAGCAAGAGGGTGGTCTTGGTTTACGCTCTGCTATTCTGAACGGGCAAGGTCTTGTTGCTAAGATTTACTGGCGATGGTGTACCAATCAACACCAGTTATGGGCCCGTATTCTCAACCATAAATATATTCAGGGTGTTTCTTCTTTTGAGGTTCCTCGCTATCCTCTGGAAGGGAGTGGTTCTATGATTTTGTATATTTTGAAAGTTGGGGCGCAGTTGATTAAGCGTGCACTTTTTTGGATATGTCATTCAGGGTCACAGGCTCTTTTTTGGTTAGATTCTTGGGATGGTCACCCTCCTATTCTCTCTTCTTTCCCTCACCTCCAATCCCTTTGTGATGTTTTTATTGTGGCTAGCTAGGATTTCATGGAGCATTATAAGGAGGCACAACATTGTGGTTCAACTGTTAGTTTTCGTTGGAAGCACCCTTCTGAGTGGCCACCTGGAGGGTTTGAGGGGGATAGGCATGAACTTTCCCAACTTCTGGCTTCCTGTGCTTGTAATTCTTTGAGGGGACCTAATGTCTTGGCTTGGGATGGCTCAGATTTGTCTGGAAAGTACTCTGTGTCTGTTGGTTATAAGCAGTTGGGTAGGTAGTTGTCTGGGGACATTGAGGTCCCTTGGTGGAAGCAAGTGTGGCACAAGTTGTCATGGCCCAAGTGCAATTTCTTCATGTGGTTAGTGGCTCAAAATTAGTGTCTTACTTGGGATAATTGATGTAAGCATGGTTTCCATGGCCCTTCTATGTGTATTCTATGTCGTGGTTGTGAAGAGAGTCTCTCCCATCTCTTCTTCCAATGTTCCTATGCTAGGGAGATTTGGCATTTTTGGTGGAGGGTGTGGGATACGGTCTGCTGGCATGTTTCATCTTTGGTGGATTTTGTGGAATGGTGGGGTAGGGCCCCTATTTCTACCTTCTTTCTTCAAGTTTTGTGAGCTCTTGGCCCATCCTTTATTATTTGGAACTTGTGGTTGGAGAGGAATAGGCAGATTTTTCAAGATTCGTTGTTGATGGCCCCTCACCTGTGGTGGCAAATTCTGCATTCTTTGGGGGAAACTATTGTGGCTAAGTGTGATTTGATTATTCCGGTGGACCCTCGTGATGTTGGTTGTTGTAATCGTCTTCATCTTCCTCCTCGGCAATGAAAAATCATGCGCAACAGATGTAGACATCCTACCCCAAAGGTGAATAGGGAGGGAATATGGTCCCCCCCTCCTCGAGGAGTCCTAAAAATCAACTCGGATGGCTCTTCTCATGGAAATATGGGTCATACTGGTATTAGTGGTGTTGGTCGGGATAGCTCTGGAGATGTTCAGTTTATCTTCTCTGTTTATAAGGGTCTTCAAGCTAATAATTTAATGGAAGCTCAAGCCATTTTATTAGTTGTAGAGCGGGGTAGAAAATTGGTATGGCGAAGGATCATATGTGAGTTTGACTCCTAGGTTGTGGTGAACTTGTTGAATAGGCAACATTTAGATGATGTGAGCTAGCAGTTGGCTTTGATTTTTGAATAGATTATCACTCTCTGTGCTTCTCTGGACTATATTAATTTCACTCATATTCCTAGGGAATGGAATGGTGTTGCTAATTGTTTGGGAAATGGGCTTCTGATCATATTCATGATTGGAATTTGGTGGATCGGGGTCATCTACCCCCAGATTTGTCTCAACAGTTGGATCACTTGGTGGAGCTCGATAGGGCTATTTATGCGCTTGCTTTGTAACCTTTTCTTGTTTTAATAAATTTTTTACCCCTCCTTTATGTTAATATTGTGTAGAGTGTTGTAATTTACATTGTACGTGACAACATTTCTTTCACGTATTTATTCAAATAGTTTACACTTCTCTTTGCTTGCACATTTTACCCAAGCAGTTGTTGAGGCATGGGAGTAGTTATAGACCTGGTTTGAACACCTACATATTGCAATTGCTCAAAAGTTTATAAAACCTTTTCAAAAAATTCATTTTGTGCTTTTGTCTGCAATCATAATCCCATGAGATTACATTTCTTTGAGGCATTTGTCAAAAATCTCACGCATCAAACCTTTCTCACAAGTTCTACATATATGGTAGCCAGATCATTCACAAGTATAACATTTGACAAAATTCTTGTATCCCTTATGCTCTTAAAGAATTCAAACTTTTCTTTGAAGGCTCCCAATTAGGCATGGGCTATGAAGGTTATGGCAAAGGTCAAGATTGTAGAGTTTTTCCTTGAAAGTGTTGATCACATTAGTTTGGAGGTCCCTAAAGCTTTTCAGTGCATCCATTTGATTGTATATCATTACAACCAACATTCCATGAAGTAGGGAGGGTTACCACAAGATTCCACTGTAGATTCTCAGTAAGATTTGATACTCCTTCCACTCTAGATTCTCAGTAAGATCTGATAGTCTACTGATGTATCAATAGGTATCTAAGCATTTTATATCATTCCTTTATCTATATTGAGATTGGTTGTTGGCTAATAGTCTAATGTGCAGAGAGGTGGTTTCAGTGAGAATAGAGGAGATCGAACCATTATATCTCTAGACAAAAAGAAAGACATTGAGAATACTCTTGGCAATGTTGATAAAACAAACCCCAGTTTAACTTTGTAAGAACAAAATTAGCATTTAAATTAGCTATTTCATAGGATTTTCCACATCTTTCTATTTATATTTTAGTATAATTTTTAGTGAAAATCAATTTTTTATTTTTATTTTTAAATAAACCATCCATTCTTCTGAGCTTAAAATTATGTTGTTTGTTGGGTCTAAGCCATTTAGTTCGCTAAGCTTAAAATAATTTGATTTGCTACGTAAAAACCATTTAAAAATTTGAGTGCAAATTGTTTAAATAACATAATTTAAATTGTTTGAATCTTTGAATCTAAAATGATTAAGTCTTTGAGCTTAAATTGTCTAAGTTTTTTAATTCAAATAGTTTAAATTTACGAGTTTAATTTACATCTAAATGGTTTAAATTTTTAGTTTCCGAATCATTGGCAAATGCACACTTATGGTTGGTATTTGTATTGTCTTTATTCTTATCATTTTATGTTTATGATTTGAAATTTTTTAGATATTCATGTTAGTCCAAGGCATCTATTCTAAACTACCAACTTTTTGGTTTTGAAGGACATGTGTTGAAGACTTTATTATAGACCTTTCTCATTTTTTGCTGCTTTATCTTTTTTATTGTTTGCTTACATTTTGAAATTGCAATTAAAATTTGCCTTCACATTTACATTTGGGCTAATTAATTTACAAGTTTTTTTAACCTCAAAGTGATGTTTGTGTATGTTCTCTCTCACATTTAAGGTAATCTTGAGGATAAAAAACAAGTATTATCTTCCTTTTCTTTTTAAGAGGCATGCCTAGGGATTTCATCACCCTAGAGGATAACCTCAACCACACAAATACAACGGGGTATATAAAGGAAGGCACATGAAATTTGTACCTCAAAAGAAGAGTTTTCATTGTTGTACAAACCTTGGCCTGTAGGACCAAAGTCAAGTGAGTAATTACCTGCATTAGACACCACTCTAGTTCATGGATCTAAGCCTAACATACCGTCATGGTACATAGAGGATATCCCTAAAGATCCTTCTTTAGTCTAGCATAAGACCATCAACCATCTTTCCTTATGATGTATCATTAACTAATTAGGCATAAGAAATTACCCACATCGTACCTCCAAGTGGTAGAAGTAGAGCTAAACTTGGACAAGAACTTAGCCCCTAAGATAAGGGGTACATAGGTGGTCTATGACCTTACATTCCCTAGGTATCCACACCCTTGGTAAATGGTATATTTATGGGTCCACGATCATTGAAAATCATTCATTGAATAATCTTGGGCTTGTGAGTGTGTCTTCATTTTTTGAGCATTGTGAAATAACGAGTGCTTTTTTGCAACCTTCAAACCAAGTCAATTTTTTGAAAACTAATTATTTGCTTGAAAATACAACCAAAATTGGTATCCTTGAAATAAGAATTTGAAGCCAAGGTTAGAACAACCATCATCCATAGTCTTAACCCAAACTTAGGACAAATCACTTCACATTTTCATCTTACCTTCACAAACTTAGTCCATTATCCATAGTCCAAACAAGCCCATCCCCTTTCACCTCATAGTCTGTGATCTATACCCATTATCATTTCAAACATTAGTCCCTAGATGCATTATTTTTTAAATATGTTATCCACAGTCCTTATCCATTATCCTTATAATTCCATCATCTATAGGCCACTTTCCCATAATACATTGTCCATTTTCCCTTAATGCATTATCATAAATCTACATACACAACCATAGTCCAAAGCCTAGTCTTAAAGCCATCTCATCTTGACATAACCTTAGTCCAGACCTTAGACCATTATCAATTGAAAATACTCCTTATCCCATCTTTCCCTCATAGCCCATAGTCCATACCCACTATCCTTGAAAACTTGTCCTTGCTCCATCCATTATCTTCCCAAACCTCGAATCCATAATCCATAAACCTTACCTATCATCCTTTCATCTTAGCTCTTATCCACCACCCTCACATCAATCCAAATCTTATGAATTTTATCATATTCACTTCATCCACATTAAATGTTATAACAAGCATGAAGAATTTTTCCAAATCCCCCATCCTTATAAACCATTAGTTCATCCCTTAGTCCATCTGGAAGTCAAACCTAAACCTTCACTAATTTTATTCCATCTCCTAGAGCACATCAAACCAAATACCTTCCAAACCTTAATCTATAACCATCATCCCAAGTTGATCTTACCCTTGGGGTGTGCTCCTTCTCACTTAGTCTAACCTAAACCAACAATAAATCCATACCAAACCTTATCCCATCCCAAACCATTAATCCTAGCCCCATCCTTGGAGACTTAGTCTTTAATCCACTACCCAAATATTAATTCATTTTCATTTACAAATATTCATTCCAAACCTTTGAGTTCAAAAGGCTCACCCTTTGCCACTCATTGATCCAAATCACATCCTCCATCCAAATTTAAAATCCAAGCTGGGTGATCCCACAAAGCCGGTTTACAATTTCTGGGAGATTCTGATTTTTGCTGAAATCACATATTTTTAGAAAATATAATGATTCAAGCCTTAAAAATTTCTATTTTAAGGATTCCAATTGAAGAGGTTTTGATCAAACCACCTTAGATCAAACCCCCTTGGATAGAACCCCACTAGTTTTAAACCATACCTACAACGAAGTCTCCTTTACACCTATCAAAATGTTGATAAAAAATCATTTTTGATTTAACTTTTGGGGGATCAAATGAATTCATGTAAAATTTATTTCAAATGATCATGTTAGTCCTCGAAATGAGCTATCCAACGAATATGATTTTAATATTTTTTGGTTTTATTATGTATGTGTTTTTTTAGTTTTATTAAACATAGGTTTTTCACCGAAAATCAAGCTCTCTATTCTGCACATGTGGAAAAATAGCATATTATTAAAATAAAATTTTAAAAAATATGTTCAAGCTGAGTAATGATGTCTTTGATCCATTAAAAAAAATAAAATTGAATTTCAATACATACTGAAAAAGTTATGTTGTATACAGTTCACTTATGTTTCAATTGTAATTGGTTTGACTTCAAAACTTGATTAAGGAAAAAATATTTGATAAAACACTATGAAACCAAATGAAAGTGTTAGATATCGTAGTTAAAAATCTAAATTCAAAAAAAATATAATTTTATCCTTCATACAAAAAAAGTTATGTTGTATACGGTGAGCGTCACTCCTTAAAAATGTTGTTTTTTTTAAAAATATAGTTTTCGAAGGAGATGGAAAAAGAAGTGCAATCTAATTCAAATTTTTTTGAAATAAATATATTTATAATCTATAGACAAAATATAACAAATCACTAGTTTGCATCATCTTCAAATTCATCATGGTTTAGCCTCTATAGGAGCTCAAAAGTGAAGATTTAGTAAAACAAAATCAGTTCAGTGTCCAGTTTGCCCAAAAATTGTAAATCAGTATTGTGGGATCACCCCCCTCCATCATCCAAGTTACTCCTGTAGACATCCAAATTTGACCACTTCCATATGGTCATAATACTATCATTTATTTGTCTAATTCATCTGCATTAATTAAATGACACATTTAATTAATATTATCCTCTTTCCCTAAGGTTCCCAAAAGTATTTAATTAAATACTTTATCCTTTACCTTTTCCTCTCTAAATTAAATAAATAAATAAATAAATTTAATTTAATCAATTATCCTCTTCAATTTTAAATTCATTCTCTCTCTCTCCTTGTCCCATCCTCCATAACCTCTCCACTAATCTGGGTTAATCTAATCAATCCTTCATTAGGATGTGCATATCCTTAATTAGGATTAATGTCACATCCTCCATATTTAGCCACTTGCCTCTAATCATTATTAATTAGCTTATCATCTATTTGCACAATCCTAATCCTAATTACTTACCTTTTCTAAGATGTCCTTAGGTCAACCTTTTTTGGGTTGACCTCTTCCCCATGTGAATTAAAAATTCACACTTATTGCCCCCATGCATTTGTCTTCCCCATGACATCTCATATGTCACATCTTACCCATAAGACAAAGACCCTTTTTAGGGGAATCTTGTTTTACCCTTTGGTCTCTTCCAAAAAGTGAATTAAAAATTCACTTTTATTCCTCCAAGGCCATCTCCAATCCCCATGGTGACAAGGGTGGACTTTCTAAAAGTCCTCACTTGTCACTTTCAGCTCCACTTGGAAACAAGGGATTATTTTTTGTGGAGATCCTCTCTCATCCCAA
The DNA here is from genome assembly GCA_007115665.2 of Sequoiadendron giganteum. Taxonomy (NCBI): domain Eukaryota; kingdom Viridiplantae; phylum Streptophyta; class Pinopsida; order Cupressales; family Cupressaceae; genus Sequoiadendron; species Sequoiadendron giganteum. The sequence continues at coordinate 444,807,229 of CM021107.1, read as the reverse complement.
GGTACTTGCAAGTACCTTGGGACCACATGGCCTTTTCCATGTCACTTGTACCCTTGCCATCTCACCTTGTCCTTTGGACACTTCACTCGACACATGGCAATATGTGAGGGCTTATGAGTCCTCAACTCATTATAGACCTCCATCTTGGCCATGGTGGCTCAATCTTGACCGTTAAATCCTCTAGAGAATTCAATTTCTTCTATAAGTATACCCCTCTTTTCATTAATTGAGTTAGTTAGTGCATTCATACCGAACTTATGATCTTAAGCCTTTCAAACCATTTTAGCCATTTATTGCAGCCTTTTAGTATTGCATTTTACATTTTAGTATCCATTATTGCCTTCATCCACCTCCATTAACCATTCATCTACCACCATCATTGCATGCTTATCACCTAAGGAGCACATATCAACAAAATCATCAAGGGCCAACCAAAGGATCGATTCAAAACAAGGTATAATCGATTTTTATTTTCATCTTTGTTTGTTTTGAATCCAACTAGGCTAATCATTGAGGTGTTAGGTGTTATTTGCTTCTCTTGCATTTTACTTTGTTTTTCATTTTAGGTTAACATAGTTCTCCTGATCACAACTCCAAATCCCCCAAACTTAGCCATCACAAAATCAAATTCAAATCTTATAAAGATTTAGGCTATCCTTAAACATGTCACCTCATTCCAACATATCCATCCTCCATACAAGTCTTCATAATAAAAAATACTACCATCCTCAAAAGCAATACTTGGACAATTTCAAACTCACATTTGGATGCCCTTTTAATAAAAAATAATCACAATCCATCATTTAGGATCCTTAATGATCCCAAGGCCTAAAATCCAATCCTTAGACCCTTAATAATCTTAGGGCCCATAATCTAATCCTTGGAATTCTACAACCATCCATAGATTCCAAAGTTTTGGTCAAACATAAATATCTCTTGGATCTAAAAGTGTGTCACATCCATAATCCATAATAAAAGTGTGGATCTTAGGGCAATCGATCGTTTCATCCACGTAGTTCCTCCAACCATCTATTCCCACCTTTATGAATCATCCTATCCATCCAAGTCATCCAAAAGTCACCCATAAGATTAACTAAGACTATCGACCATTTGAAATCTAACATCCCCTTTCAACCTTATCATTTGATCCAACCATCATTTTAAACCTTTGAGTTTAGAGGGTTTCCCATTTGTAATTCATTTTGATCCAAATTCAAATTATCAACCATCAATGCCCATCCTTTGCCACATCAAATCCCAAAACCAAGAATAATGGTTCCCACCATGAGACAAACCATTAGACACATAATACTTGAAGAAAATTCCTTCCATAACCAATCCTTCATAGAATGGTCCCCCTTCCCACGAGAATCATTTCAACCCTACCATAATAATTACATTAATGGAGACACTCCTAATCAACCTAAATACACCAACAATCCTAACAACATCCTTGATTCCAAACAAGGATGTGATTTTATGGAGAGCTATATTGAAATAAATCAAGATTTATTCCTTAGGTAATTCATTGAATTAGGGGCTAATTTTCCACTTGAGTTTGACCTCTCCAAACTTAACAACATATTGTACTCAACCCTCTAGATCATAGTTGTTCCCATGAGGAAGATCCTACCACCACTCATCATGATCATACCAACCTTCTTGCAGATCACAACACTACATCCCAAACCAAATGGTCCCTTACTCTTAGGGATAACTCCCTCTATCAAGAATCAATCCCACTTAGGACACACATATCCCTTCCAAACGATTCCCAATATCTCCATTCACAATTCAAGCCACATCTACCATAAACACATGTTTTAAGGCTAAACAATGTGCTTCCCAAGCAGAGTATGCCTCCATTCTAATCAACCAACAAACTCGCACATTTCCACTTCCAACATAATCATTTGTGGTTACCCTTCTAAGATCAAACTCAGTTCCTTGGGTCACACATATCAAAACCAACACTTCACTTACCCTCCCAAAAAATAATACACCCAACATTAATCATGTCAATACAACTTCTAATCTCCTCCACCGCCACCCAACTCATCTTTTGATTAAGAGTGGAAAGATATCAAATATATAGTCAAAAGACTCCAAGATGGGACTCACAAAAAAACCATATACCTTTAAAGAATCATGTTCTTATCATTTTGGTCAATCTATCTCTCAAATCTCATTCCCTACCTCTTAAGTATGAAAAATACACTTGGGGAAGGGTGACTTTAGGGACAAATAAAAAAATTCATAGCTAGCCAAGAAGTGGCACATAAAGATGTATATCTACTTTGCTTTTTCACCCATATCTTAGGTGGGAAATCACTTGAGTGGTTCTTGCATCGACCTAAGGTGTCCATCACATCCTTTGGAGACCTAATTAAAATTTGTAAAACACTTCCCCTACAACATAAAACACAAGTTAACCATGATTGACCTTTGAAACACTAAACAACAATCTAGGGAGAGATTTTCATCATTCCTCCAATGATGGAGAGCCTTGGCTAGTAGATTCCCATGGCTAATAATGGAAAAGAAACTTGTATACATATTTATTACTAATTTCAACTTAGAGTTGGCATTCCATTTGCAAGTACAATGTGTCACTTATTTTGATGAGCTCATTGAAAGTGGTGTTCAAATAAAAAATTCCCTCTTTACCAAAGGGGTAATTAAACTTTATTCAAGAGATTAAAATCAAAATGACAAATCAAAATGTTATATTGATAAACTCAAATTATTTAGCAAGAACATGAATCTAGTTGGAAATGAGGTCATCAACTCAAAACATGTCCAAACCATTTGACAACCTTCATCCATTTCCATTCTATCCACAACTCCCAAGCCTAAGAGCACACAATTCAAGGACATATCAACACATCATGCAAATGTGTATTTAGTCGACCTTAGGTAGAAAGGCCATAGGTAGGAGTCAACTTAAATTTGAATTTGGAAAATATGAGTCCATAATGACAAAGATGTCCTATTGGTTGCAAACTTTTCGTAGAACATGAAAGTGGTTAACTCAAAGTGGGCATCAAGTGTATGAAAGTATGTGTGTGTGTGTTAAGGTATAATAAATAAGCAAATAAGACAAAGGTCTATGGATGTGTAAACTTTGTCTAGAACATGAAAGTGGTTAAATTAAATTAGGTATCATGTGTATGGAAGTATGTGCAAGTATAGGTATAATAAATAAGCAAATAGGATGAATGTTTAAACATAGTAATGAGGTAATAAATAACTGTATATAAATATGTGAAAATATAAACAAGTAACATAGGATAAGGGATTTGCCTTTAAAAAATTTGTCATTTGTTAATATATCCATCTATCAAGAGACTCTCCTCAAAACTATCACAAAACTAAATAAAAAATAATATAAAAATGCAAATTTCATAATTACAATAACTTATTTTAAAATTCACTTATTTAACCAATTATAAATATGGAAATGTGTGCAATGAATTAATTACTTTATTACATACATCAACATGCAGTTCTTTCTTATTTTTGTATATAAAAAAAAAGCTTAATATACTGTGCTCTGACCTCCCATCACATGATATTCTGTAAGTTGAGGTAAGTGAGCAAGGCCCAAATCAAGCCCCTAAAGGACCTGAAGCTCTAGAATCCCCACACCCTAACTTGCCTATCATGCTTAGGCTACAAGCCTATATTATATTTCATTTATCGTTAAATTATCTATGTAATAACTTGAAACTGTTGTAGACAATTGCCATTTAAGCAATCATATCTCATTGACGTGGAGTCCAAATCAAATGATATTTTTGAAGAAAAATATAAATTTATAATCATAATTTCTATTAGACTATCTTTAGCAGAGTTTGCTAAAATGATGGTACACTAATTCAAATCCAAAACATTACTTAGGTCATTGGATTCTAAGAGCTTGCAAATAGGCTTGTATTGCTCCCTCTTTCATCCCATATGTAGGGAGGCTTCTAAGGTAGTTTACAATAAATTTTTACTTGCATTCAAACCAAACAAGGTAGAAACCATGTCCCCTTTATTTCTACTTGCTGTGAAAGTTACGATCTTAGGAAGAATGTATGTATTCAGAGATGTCCCGAATACATTAAGGGAGGGCACATACAGATTTGCCAGATATATATATAAATGTGTTGAGGGAAAGTGTGGTACATTTTTCTCTAAATACAAAGAATAAGAACCACGAAAGTGATGTCTGAGAAAATCTTTTGCATCCAACTTCAATCTTCTTCTAAATACAAATTGCACCAGAGGCAAAACTCTGTATCAGCATCAAGTAGCCTTTGCACTTGTATATTTAATGACTCAAATGCAGTTCACTTGATACAACATATACAAGCACAATGCTATATGCTAAGGAGCCCATGCTTCAATTTACAGTTACTGTCCAAAAGAATCCCCTAGTTGCCCTGTGAAGAAAGTCAGATATTTAGTGTATGCTTCATAACCTGTTGCTTACAGTTATGCGCAGTCTCAGCCAAATTTGTGTATCGTAAAAGTATACACCCTGGATATATACACATTATTACATACTTCAGGTACAGTGTCATGAAAACGCTCCCAAGAATGTTTTCAGTGAATCAGTCCAACATTTTCAACAGTTTGTAGCTGTTATACCCCTAGAAAGTGCAGTCTATGTTTATGGGCAACTTGACAAAATGGTACCACATCCCATGGTAAGATAATTCTAAATTCCCAAATGGTTATGCAATGCAAACTTTGAGGATTCGAGATTACATTTTTTGCAGTTTTTACTGGTTGCTTAAACTGCTTTCTAGATTCTGTCCAGATAAAATATTTGAATATACCTTTTATATATATGCCCCTACCACCAGGATCTAGTCTGCCACTTTAATCCAAGTATTATCCATACTCTTGTGCATTGAAAAGCTATAGCCTGTACCTCTCTTGATTGGCATCACCAATAATCTCCACAAGAACATGATCCTTCACTAAAATAGTGGAAACGATTTATATCCCTCACAATAATTTCTCTTTTGACAATCCTAGAAATAAACTTGGCGGTACCATGGCAGCTCTTGCAAATACGGAGGTTTTTGGTTACCCGAACAGATGTTCCAGGACTTGTGCTAATAAGCCCAAAAGCAATTGCTAATTTTTCACTGTGATTGCATGGTAGAAAATCACTTTCCTTTTCCATATCATGCATGTTGATGTCAAGCACAAATCCTTCCTTGTCCATCAATTCAGCAACACTGTCTAACATTGCATAAATTTCATCTGCTTGGGGATGTGTTCTGTCTCCTGCAAGGAATACATGAATCTTGTTCTTAATCTCAATCCAACTGCTTCCTTGTCTCTTTTTCAACTCTGTGTTGTTTAGTACTGTTCTCACCATTTCTACTCTTTCCCATTTTCCAGCTGCCGCATAGATATCTGCTAACAGAACATAATTTCCAGCATTTTCAGGCTCCAACTTAAGAAGGTGTTTTGTTGCGCGTTCCCCTAGCTTCACATTGCAGTGAATTCTACATGCACCGAGCAAGGCTCCCCACACAGTAGCATCAGGTTCCAATGGCATCTCATTGATTAAATGGTTTGCTTCATCCAGATGACCTGCACGGCCAAGTAAGTCAACCATGCAAGCATAGTGCTCCCTTCCTGGAGTAATGCCAAAGTCACGACTCATGCAATTGAAGTATTGCCAACCTAAATCCACAAGGCCTGCATGGCTACATGCAGATAAAACACATAGGAAAGTTATATGGTTTGGCTTCAAGCCTGTTTGTTGCATTTGTGCAAACATTTCAAGGGCATCCTTGGCATACCCATGCATTCCATACCCTGAAATCAAAGAATTCCATGAAGCTTCATCTCTATTACACATTTTATGGAACACACGACGTGCATATTGTAGATGACCGCATCTAAAATACATAGTTATGAGGCAATTTTCAGCAGAATTGTCTGCATCATGTCCGTTTTTTATGATGTAAGCATGAATCCATTTTCCTTGTTCAAGGATTCCTAGGTGGGCAAATGCTGGTAGCACACTTATCATGGTCACCAAATTGGGTTTCAAATCTACCAGCGGCATTTGATAAAACAGTGTCAATGCCTCACCAAAAAGCCCATTCTGTGCATATCCTGCAATCATTGCAGTCCAAGAAACCACACCTTTCTGAGAAAGCAGGTTAAAAAAATTGCGAGCATTTTCTACAAGCCTGAATTTGGCATACATGTCTATGACAGCGGACCCCAAATAATCATCTACTTCAATTCCACTTCTTATAATGTAAGCATGTATGCACTTACCCAACTGCAGATCAGCTAAATGCCTGCAAATCCATAGCAAACTTAAGAAAGTAACCGAACTAGGTTTCACATCTTTCATCTGCATATCATAGAAGAGTTCCAAGGCCTCGTTAGTATGTTCCTTGAGGGCATATCCTGCAATCAAAGCATTCCATGATATCACATTTCTTTCAGACATTTTGTCAAAAAATTGTCGTGCTACCTCTAAACTCCCGCATTTAGCATACATATCAACAAGGGCTGTTCCCACATAAATATCAGAATCAAACCCACTTCTAACTATATGACCATGAATCTCTTTACCCTTTAACAGTGCAGACAAACCAGCACATGCCTTGAGCACATAAGGAAAAGTGAAATTGTTAGGCTGCTCTCCTTCCCACTGCATTTGGAAAAAGATCTTAAGTGTCTCCTCAAGGGGTCCGTTGCAAGCATAGCCTTTCACCATAGCATTCCACAATCTCACATTTCGTTTGGACATTTTTTCAAACACTTGGCGTGCATCCTCCATACTTCCACAATTTGCATACATATTTACAAGTTTAGTTCCTAAATATTCATCTTGTTCAAGCCCACTAAGGTGCATGTGGGCATGGACTTCCTTACCATCTGCTAGTGATTTCATATCGCTACATGCCTGCAACAAAGAAAAACAGGTCTTAAAGTCCAATGGAATACTTCGGTATTCAATGGTATTTAAAAGAGCCAGTGCATATTTAAATCTGCCCTCCTTGCACAGAGTGTTGATATAGTCACTGCGCTGCGAGATCTGTTTGACTGCAGTCGATGCATTGGCCACACCATTTGAATGAGTATAATTTTTGAAGCGAGGATTATTGGATTTAATAGTTTGAGAGTGAAATTGAAGACATAGACATGGAGTTTTATTATTTGGAAATTGATAGGAAGTACGAGCGTAACTATAATGAGAACCAGGAGAATTGCTGGCCGACAGCAATGGCAGGGATAAACAAGAGCAGCCATATGTGACATTATACATTTGGATATGCATATGACAGTTGATACAGATGTAGAAAAAAGAGGTATGATTATATGAAATCTGCACTGCGGCGATAGATACCAAGAATGTTTGGAGGCTTGGCAGATTGTTGATTTGAGCTGAATTTTTAGTTAAACTAGACGCAGACGTACATAGCCTGGTAAACCCTATACCTTTGTACGTAGTTATTCGGGGGACTTGCAAAGAAGCCTTTGGCAACAAAATAATATTAGAAAAATAAAACTTACAGCAACTAAATAAATAAATAAATTATGATATTGTTACGAGAGTTCATTTGTGTAGTTTAAGAGTCAAATTCATTGACCCGTGCTTCATGAGTAGTGATTCACAAAAACCTCTTTCTCGTGATAGTGAATGGTCCACGTAGCACTCATTACATCTAAGTGATGTTTACAGAGGTGAAGTACTGGGTCTTCCTAGAGGTCATCCATCCCGGTACTACTCCAACTCAAGCGTGCTTAACCAGAAAGTTTTCCCCAAGGTTAAGCCCACTTAGCTTTCAACCCCATTTGCAAAACCTTCAACAAGTGTTGTGTCTTATGACAATTCATTATAGAGCCCCTTTAGCTCATCAATTGATAAGTAGGAGGTATTTTCCACAACATGTCAAATTATGATATTGCTATCGAGATTCAACCGTTAGTTTTACGAATCAAACTCATTGACCCATGTTTCATGATAAGTGGTTTACAAGAACCCATATCTCATGATAGTGAATGATCTACTTAGCAACTCATTGCATCTAAGTGATGTTCACAGGGGTGAAGCACTAGGCTTTTTCGGGAGGTCACCCATCCCAGTACTACTCCAACTCAAACTCGCTTAATGACAGAGAGAGATAGTCTAAGATAGTGATATTAATATAAAAAAAACATAATGAAAGTAAGGAGTGTAGAATATTAAACTTAAGAGAGAAAAATGTTTATAGATTTTGTTATATAGGATTTTCTTATTCAAATTTAAATAAGAAACAAGGTGAATGAAATAAGTCATTTTTTAGTGTAAAATGATGTAGAAATATTTTTTTTGATAAAATGTTGGTGAAGATTTTTTTTTAAGATAAGAATTAAGTATATTTGATCCTCATAAATCATGAAAATTTGTAGAGTTACAAATCATTCCTAATCTCATAATAAAAAAGAATATCTAAATACAATAGAATTCACATATCAAAACAAAACAAACCCTAAAAATATAATTCAATTTAAAAATTAAAAAACCTATAAATAAAAAGATTTGAAACTTGTATAATCTAACTTTATAAAAATAAAGAAAACAAATTTAAATTGAAATGAAAATAATACAAGCAATAAGTAAATACTCATAATTTATTTAAAGTTGTATGGAAACTATTCTAAAACTGGTGTATAGTGTTCAAATGCATTCAAGAGGATCTAGGGGAGATGACCCAATAAATGAGCATGTTTCAATAGTGGTGGTAGTAGTTGTTTATATAATGTCCAATATTTTTATCAATATTGGACCAATAGTTGTGACTTTAAAGTTGTTAGTGTTGATGATGACTACCCATATTTAAACAAAATGTATTCCTTTGATCTAAAAAGCAACCAATCATGTGATTCCACATCAGCGCTCAATAAAACATGTTGTGAATGCACAAGTATTGGTCTCACTTTTTTTGGGGCCTTTTTGGACACCTTGACAAAAAGCATGCTGATGTTGCATCATATTTGATGACATGGCCTTGAAACCTTAGTTATAAGTAGGGGACTTGCCAAATAAGCTACTGTAAAAAATTTCCATAATTAAAAACGTGAAGTTAAGATGCTCAACTACCAGATCTCTCCCCTAAAAACTAGAAAAATATTATCCATACAATGGAAATTATATATTGTTTATTAACGCCTCATAAGTAATGGGACTAAGGGCCTAGAAGGATATTTTGAGAGTATCTAATAGGTAATTTTGTAATGATTGTGGAAGCTATTTCTCTGTGAACCTGTAAATTTCATTGAAGCACACGATTGTAAAAAAACTCCTAATTTTGTTCTAACAACCAGTCGGAAAAATTCAAGGCAGCCCCCTCCATGGGACTCCACGGGATCTGATATAAGAGCCTTGAAAATTCTTTGAATGTTCCAAGTCAAAATTTAAGCCACGAGGCCAGAACTTTTCGCTACTCCATTTTTAAATTTTGTATTCTTGTAACTGGAAAAATGTTCTCGTAATTGCACTTGATAGTTAGTTAATGGGATCTAGTTTTCAAGCTTTGCGATGGCATTCGGTATGCTAGTCAAGTACTATCTTTTACCCCCAGTCTAAATGGCATTCGGTGTACGGAAAAAATCATTTTCCACATTCAAATCGAACTCTACGTTCCAATCCATCAATGCTCAATGTTGTAAGGAAGGTCAATTGGAAGAGGTATTAGATTCACTATACCAACAAGGCAGAAAACCATTAGCTCCCCAAGACTATGCTTCTCTCTTGCAGGCATGTACTCAAATGAAAGCAATCTCAGAGGGCACTCAACTGCATGCCCATATGATCAGAAGCGGGCTTGAAAAAACCCTTTTTTTGGAAACTAAACTTGTGAGCTTGTATGTTGCCTGTGGAAGAATTCTCGATGCCAGACTAATTTTCGAAAAAATGTACAGCGAAAATGTCTTTGTATGGAATGAAATGATCAGAGGATATGCATGGAATGGACCAGAGGAGGAATCCCTTGCAATGTACTACAAAATGCAAGAGGTAGGCATAAAACCAAATAATTACACATATCCTATTGTGCTTAAGGCATGTTCAAGTTTATTGGCTTTACAAGAAGGCAGGGAAATTCATTATGATATAATTAGGAATGGGTTAGAGTCAGATGTTTATGTGGGTGCTGCACTTGTAGATATGTATAGCAAATGTGGAAGTGTTGAAGATGCACGCCAACTGTTTGACAAAATGTCTGAACGAGATGTTGTGTCCTGGAATTCTCTGATTGCAGGATATACTCAGAATGGATGTGCCAAAGAAGCCTTGCAGATATTTTGTCAAATGCAAGAGGCAGATGTGAAACCTACTCCTGTTACCATGGCGATTGTGCTTCCAGCTTGCACTCAACTAGCAGATGTGAGACAAGGTAAGTTAGTTCATAAGATGATTCTTAGGCTGGGGTTTGAGTCGCACGTTGCTGTGCTCACTGCGCTGATAGATATGTATGCTAAATGCGGGTGTGTACAGAAAGCCAGAATTGTTTTTGATAGAATGCCTACAAGAAACGCTATATCATGGACTGCAATGATTGCAGGATATGCACAGAATGGATTTAGCAATGATGCTTTACACCTCTTTCATCAAATGCAGCTGAAGAACATTACACCGGACTTTCCGTCAATTGTAAGTGTGCTCCGGGGATGTGCCCATTCAGCATCTATGCAACAGGGTAAGTCTATTCATGCCTACATAGTTCATAGTGGATTTGATGAAGATATAAATGTAGGCAATTCCCTTGTAGCTATGTATGCCAAGTTCGGAACTACAGACGATGCGTTTCAGTTCTTTGATTCCATGCCTAAGAGAGATGTGGTCTCATGGAATGCAATGATTGCTGGTTATGCCCAAAATGGGTATGCCTGCGAGGCATTGGCTCTGTATCAACAAATGCAAAACCAAAATGTGAAGCCCAACGTAACAACTATGGTGAGTGTGCTCCCATCATGTGCCGATTTAGCTGCTTTGCAGCAAGGCAAGTATATCCATGGATATATACTTAGAAATGGACTTGAGCTGAGTGTTTCGATGTGGAATGCACTCATAGACATGTATGCCAAATGTGGAAGGGTACAGATAGCCCATAGGTTGTTTGATAGAATGGCTGTGAGAGATATTGTTTCCTGGAATGTAATGATAGCAGGGTATGGATTACATGGGCACAGCAATGAGGCGCTTGAACTTTTCTCTCAACTGGAGCAAGAAGGAATTAAACCAGACCACATCACTTTTATATGTATTCTATCTTCATGTACTCATGCTGGCCTTGTGGATGACGGCAGACGGTTCTTCAATTCTATGAACAGGGACTTTTGTATTACACCAAGGATGGAGCATTACATATGTATGGTTGACCTTCTTGGCCGTGCTGGATATCTGGATGAGGCACAAGACTTCATAAAAAGTATGCCATTTGAACCTGCTGCTGGCATATGGGGTGCTTTGCTTGGTGCCTGCAGAATTCACTGCAATGTTAAGCTTGCAGAACATATAGCTGCACATCATCTTGAGTTGGAGCCTCATAATATGGGATGCTATGTGCTGCTCTCAAATATCTATGCTGCGGCTGGAAGGTTCCTTGATGCGGCAAAGGTGAGAGCAGTGCTAAAAGACAAGGGGTTGAAGAAGAACCCAGGACGCAGTTGGATAGAAATTAAGAGTAAGGTCCATACATTTGTGGGAGGAGACAGATCACATCCTCAGTCAGAGAAAATTTATGCTGTATTGGGCTGTTTGATTAGAGAGGCGAAGAAGGAGGGATATACACCTGACAAGAGTCTTGTAAATCAAGATGTTGAGGAAGAGGAAAAAGAAAACATTATATCAACCCATAGTGAGAAGTTGGCCGTTGCCTTTGGGTTCATCGAAACAAGCCCTGGAATGCCTATCCAGATCACCAAGAATCTCCGCATCTGCGGTGACTGTCACTGGGCCATCAAGTCCATCTCTAAGATAGTACAACGAGAAATTATTCTGAGGGATATCAATAGATTCCACTGTTTCAAGGATGGATTGTGTTCTTGTGGAGATTATTGGTAATGTTTATTGCAATATTAATGAACTTCCATACTTACACATGTTTCTCTTAAGGTTTCATATAGAAATGCGGACTAAATGTCATCGTTATAGAAATAGGGAGCTATACAATTTGCTAATACAAAGCCACTGCAATAACGTGTACCAGGAAAACAGTGATATAAAGCAAGAGTTACACATAATAACAAATTTTTGTGCTACATCTGTATAAGAGCATTACCATAGTAAAAATTGAACTGTAGCTAATTGTTCAGATTTGGTTACCAAGTTTGTACTAATCTACTTACTAATCTGATTTTTCACTAAAACAACGATAATAAATCACTTCCAGATTAAGTAAACTGAGTATAAGAGTTGAGGGTGCACTAGAACTATGAAATGAAATGGAACAGAGTTAGAGGATGTCTGGTTAAGTGAATGCAAAAGGTTCAAAATAGTTGAAAGTTGCAAAATTGACATCAGTTTGGAAGTTGCAGTTTGGACACCATCGCTCATCCTTTGGAAGGTGCATTAGCGTCATACGAGTGCACTAGCGTTTTGTGCAAGTGCGCCAGTGCCCTCGGTTGCCCCTATCTGCAACACTTGTTTTTGATAAGTGTATGGTCCTATCAGTGCTAATGTATGGGAGTTGCAACAATGGTGGTGTGGGCAATAGTAATGGGGAAGCCCTAGGTGCTTTCTAGAAGAGGAAAGTGTGTTAGAAAGATGTAATCGATGGATCCTTCCCATTTTTTCAATGTTTCCTTAATAAGACATTCCTAGCACCAATTGATTTTTAGAAAACATGTTATGGTTAGGGTTGGCAAGGGAGTTGATATCAAGGTGGGGAAACACAATTTTAAATTGGAGTGGACACTAGTCACTAGTATCTAGGTGGACATGGGTGCAGGTGCTAGTATTTAGGTGGACACAAGCATGAATGCTAGTTTTTGAGGTGTGGACAAAACAAGGTGTTTATAATAGAGGTAGTCTAGTTATGGTTATGAGAGATGTTTTTAGACCATTTGGGTTATGAGAAAGTTAAAAATGGTGCAAAAACATGTTTATTGTTGGTGATCACCAAAATAAATGTAAAACAAGGCAAAAAAGTGTGAAGTTTACACTTTTTATCTTACATTTTTCCTCCATTTTATTAGGCATATGAGCTACAATGGACTAAAGTAAATAAAATTTTGAATATAAAATATTTAATAAAAATGGATACTAAAGAAATGTATTGTACAACATTTGTCCATCTTCTTGTGTGAGCTTTGTCTTTAGATATGCAATACAAGCACAAGAGAATAAATCAATGTTTATCACAAATTGAAGAAAAGGTTCTACACGTTATGCAACTATTTTTACTTCATCTTTATTGAACCTAGCGATAAGAGTGGATTGTCCATGAAGAGACATTTGGATAAAGAGTAGCATGGGAGAGAATATGCAATTATGAGTGCATTAGCATGAGGTGGATGAAGCTGCAAAGGAGCTTGACAAAGGATCCGATCTATGATTGTGATAGAGATGCCATAATCAAATGATGTAAGATATGGTTATGAAAAAACCATCATGATCAAATGGATATGGTTGTGGTGGAGCCACCATAATTAAATGGTAAAGGATATGTGTCATGCCCCTTGATCTTGCATAAGAATTAAAACAAACATCGCCTAGGAAGAATTCAAAAAGGGATCGATGAAGGAATAAATGCAACAATTCCTTATTAACAAGGTGGCACTACATAATGGAGGCTTTAATTAAATCAAAAATAGTGATCAAAAGTCAAACACAAAGGCATTGATTATGGAAGGGATGCATCCTTTGTAAGGGATGCAATGATTATTAAGGGTGCAACTATTCACCCCACCATGAAGGATATATAAAGAGGAAGAATCATTTGGTGAATGGGGAATGAACCAGATTGGAAAAAAGAGAAATAAGAATCGAAAATTAGGATATCTATTGGAATAAATATTATTCTAGCAAGAATATTATTGGGAAGTAAGTTTAAAATATAATTAGGTATATATATGCATTATAATTGCATAATGAAATGATATTTGATTAACAATTAATATAATAATATTCCTTTAGCAATCTATTTTGAATTTATAGAAGTGTTTACAAATAGGGAGTCCGATCAACCATCCGAATTCACGAGATGGGAAGTATCAAATTTTTCATCAAGTACACCACCCTTGAGATGCAACACTTGTTGGGTTGGGAAGCACATGTATGCTCTTGAGATTGTTGAGGGAGGTAGTCTTCATACATCTTATCAAGCATGCCATCCTGAGATGCAACACTCATGGGATGGGAGGCAAATGACTGCTCCTGGGCTTGATCAAGGAGGATGGAGCACCTCTAAGGTGGACTAAGGGATGGTGTGGACTTGAGATCCTACCATGCTCATAGGCTAGGAGGCATATGAGTGCTCATGGGCTTGAGAGAGACTTCTAAAGTATGCCACTCTTGAGATGCAACGCACGTGTGGCTAGGAGGCGTATGAGTGCTCCTGGGCTTGAGGGGCTTCTCAAGTATGCCACCCCAAGATGGATGGACGAGGATCCACCCATGCTCTCACAATACAAGGAAAACCATCCTCGAGATTGCGGTTTAAATATTTCTAGTGAATTCCTAATATGATTGGTTATCGAAATATGCCTTGGGCTAATAATTAGTGATGTTTTGAATTCAAAGGTTAATGATGATATGAACTATAGACCTAACTATTAGGATGTTTTAACCATCAAGGAACATCCCAAAAGATGACATTACAATTGGTATTAGAGCCCTAATCCTACCATCTTGAGGATCAAGAAGGGTAGTTTATGCAATTAAGCCAAATGACTCAAAGGGCATTGGAAAGAGAAAGAAGGGAACTTGCAACAAGAAACAACCCTACTCAAAGCAACAAAATGAGTGAATAACTAGAAAATGAATTGAGGGCCTTCATGGAACAAAACAAGAGGACAACCCGGGCCTTCATGGAACAAAACAAGAGGACAACTCGAGTACTCCTCCAAACCCTGCAAAACATGAATGACACAAATAACACTCTTAGACCCAACCAAACCAATGAGAGGGATGTCAACTCTAATCATTCATAAAATAATGATAGATCACCACTAGGGTAAACACCTAGGTTAACAAGACCCTCATTCATACCTAGGGAAGGGCCAACAAGAGAAGAAGAAGAAGCCAATCCATGAATTAATGACTTTGACAAATATGTTGGGGCCTACTCAAGGATGGACCCTGAAATTAGGAGAAATATCCCATTTGAGGCATATTGTGATGCAAGATCATGAACTACCTGTAGAAAGGAAAAAACTACAACCAAATAAAGACTTATGCCAAAGGGTGAGTAAAATGATTCTCCCCAACTTTGATGGATATGCGTCCAAAAATTGGATACCTATTTCTCCCTTAGTCCCATGATTGAAGAAGACGCTATCTTTGTCATTTTATAGTTAGAAGAGGTTGCACATGATTGGTGCCATCATAGGATTATTACCCCAAGGGCACCAAAACATAACAACCTACGACAATTTTACACAAAGGCTCATAGATCGATTTGATCAAAATCATCCCAAAAGACATTTCAAAGAACTAACCCAATTGAAACAACATGGGTCCATAGAAGATTATGTTGCCAAATTTCAAAAGATATCAGTCATGGTACCTCGGATTATTGAAAGGAGCTAGCATACTTATTTATTGAAGGGCTATCAGAATCAATCTTTAGTTTGGTGAACACCCTTGACCCCGCATCTCTTCAAGATGCAATCCAAAAGGCCTTAAGGTTAGAAACTACAAAAGAAAGGAGCTATTCAAAGAATATTCCTTCAAGATCACATAACCAATCCCCCTACAAAATAAATTGACAACCAAGGACACTACCTCCTTGATCACACCTAACAAGGGAAGATATATTAGAGCTTCGAAAGAAAGGGTTGTGCTGTAGATGTAAGGAAAAATGGGTGGTAGGACATAGATAAGCAAAAAGATGACAAACACACAACTTGGAAGCTAGATTAGACAAAGAAATGAGCGAAGAAGAATTTGAACCCTGAATAAGAAAAGGAAATAAGATGATGAAGAAAATTCAATTAGTTTATTAGCCACACTTTCAAGAACACCTTAATATCACCCCTTTAGAATTTGTACCCAAAAGGGAAAAAGTTGATTGTCTTAGTGGATATTGGTGCCACCCATAATTTTATCGATGAAGGTTTAGTAACAAGAATGAATTTAAAAACTGAAAACTTAAAGGGATTCAAGGTGGTCATGGCAGATGGGTTTACTACCCCATGAACACAAAGGATCCAACAAATGAGCATCACTTTAGGAAGACATCCAATCAAGGACTTCTATGTAGTAAATATGAGTGATACCGATATGGTATTAGGTATCCAATGGCTGCACTCTTTAGGTAGATATTACCAAGACTTCCAAAAGATGGAACTTTTTTTCCAACACAATGACCAAAAGGTAATTTTACAAGGTTTATCTAATGGGACCCCAAGGTAGTATCATCCAAAAGAATGGATAGAGCCTTTAGACACAGACAAGTAGAATGGGTTGCATACTATATGATACTTGACAAAACATCATCCAAAAGAAACAAGACTGTACATGTTGACATCCAACCTACCCTAGACAAATGTAAGAAGGATTTTAGCAACATTCCATCAAGACTTCCTCCAAAAAGGGGTTTTGAACAAACTATTGAACTTGAAGAAGGGGCCAAACCCATTATTACTACACCCTATTGACACCCAAGATAATATAAAGAAGAAATAGAGAAAACCATAAAGGAATTATTGGAAATAGGGCATATTCAACCTAGTTCTAATCCCTTTGCCTCTTCTATAGTATTAGTAAAAGAGAAAGATGGTACCATGAGAATGTGTATAGATTATAAATCCCTTAATAAGAAAACTATTAAGAACTGCTACTCCATTCCGAGGGTGGATGAGTTAATTGATGAACTTCATGGGGTAGTTTACTTTTCAAAAATAGACATATGTTCTAGATATCATCAAATTAGGATGAGGAAAGAGGATGTCCCCAAAATAGCCTTTAGATTTCAATTTGGGCACTTTGAATTCTTAGTCTTACCCTTTGGATTAACTAATGCCCCCACCACATTTCGATCTTATATGAACCATATATTTCACAACCAATTAAGGAAATTCCTTTTGGTGTTCTTCAATGACATACCGATTTATAGAAAAACCTGGGAAGACCACTTAAGATACATTGATGAAGTGTTGAGAATACTCAAACACCACTCATTATTTTCTAATATATCCAAATGTTAATTTTGGAATGGATGAGATTTTGTACTTACGACACAAAATCAATGTCTAGGAAGTCGACATAGATGAGTAAAAGATCAAAGCAATAAAATATATTCCAAAATCAAGAACCTTAACACATCTAAGGGGATTTCTAGGGCTTTGTAGCTATTATAGAAGATTTGTTAAAGTGATTTTAAAGCTAGTTGCCCCACTAACATACCTAACTAAAAGGGATCTTTCTCTTGGAATATAGAGGCTCAACAAGCCTTTGAAAAACTAAAAGAAATAATGAACTCCTACCTAGTGCCAACCATTCCAAACTTCTCATTACCTTTTGAACTAGAGTGTTATGCTTCAGCGGAAGGGATTGAAGCAGTATTGGTATAGTAAAAACACCCAATAGATTTTGCAAGTCACAAACTTAAACAAACCAAAAGGAACTATTTCATTTATGATACTTGGAAATGTTAGCAAGTATGCATGCCTTAGCCAAATTCAGACAATACTTGGTTTATGGAAAGTTTGTTGTAAAAATTGACCATAATAGCCTAAGGTTCTTCTTGAATCAAAAAGATTTGAATGACAAACAAGAGAAATGGGTTAGTAAATTGAAAGCCTATGACTTTGACATTGAATATATAAAAGGGAAAAATAATATTGTGGTCGATGTCGTATCTAGAAGACCCCATCTATGCCCCATGATGGATATCTTTGTAGAATGGAAGAACTCAATACTGGCAGAATATGCCAAGGAAGCAATGGCAAGTGACATACTAGAGGGGAAACTACCAAATGAAAAGTACAAAGTGGTAGAGTACCTCATCTTCTATAAAAATAGAATATATATAACTTCTAGATCAAAAATAAAAGAAAAGAACATGAGAGAATACCATGATACTCCTCTAGTAGGACATCGGGGATACTCTAAAACTTACAACCAAATAAGGGAGAGATTCTCTTAGAAAGGTCTCAAAGGAGATGTATTGAAACACATTAAGGAATGTATGGTGTGTCAAAAGAAAAAAGAAAAAAACAATCGTTCCCTGCTAGATTACTTCAGCCCTTACCCATAACTAATAAAAAATAGGAAAGTATCTTGATGGATTTCATTATAGGACTCCCTAAGTTACAAGGAAACAATTGCATATATGTCATGGTGGATCGACTAACTAAGTATTTCCATTTTCTTGCAATATCTACTGAATATAAAGCACCCCAAGTGGTAGATATCTTATTTAGAGAAATTTTCAAACTACATGTTTTACCCAAGAACATTGTCAGTGATGGAGATATCAGATTTCTTAGTTTGTTTTGGTAAGAACTCTTCAAGCTAGATGAAAACAAGCTCTCCCCAAGTACGTTATTAGTGATGTTTTGAATTCAAAGGTTAATGATATATGAACTATAGACTTAAGTACTAGGATGTTTTAGCTATGATGTATTGCTCTCAATATTATAATGTGTTATGAGTTAATTTGAATATAACTATAATATCGATACTTGTTATTACTAATATATTTTTTTTTTAGTGTTTATTATTGTTTTGCAGGCCTAAATCAAGTAACATGCCAAAAGGGGGCATTACAATATTTGCGAAGAAGCCATTGTGATATAATGGTACATAATATTTGTCTTGATAGAGCCATCATGATAAAATTGACATGGTTGTGAGGGACTTGGTATAATCAAATGGTAAAATATATGGTTGGGGTTGAATGTGCTAAAACAAATCATACATGCCACTTCATGTTGATTGGATGAAATGCCAAATCATTGCTATAAACATGGTAGGAGTTGGTCTAGTGGTGGGGCATTGACTAGATTCCTTTCTTCTTAAGGAAGTAGCAAATGAATGATTGGTGGTAGAGGATATCTTGGAATAGGCCAAGGAGCTCTAGGAATGCAAGAGAAAATAACACATGGACTGTTTTGTAGATAAAAATGATGAGTGTAGTGTTGGAGTGTTTGCTTTTTAATTGGTTTTTCTTTGTAAGGCTTACAAATGAGCATACTCTCACATTGCATTGTTTTGAGAAGAGCTACATGTTCTACAACAATGGTAAGTGCATGGACCCTCTCTTAACTCTCCTAGGACCTCTTTAAATGGATCTAAACTTAACCCATTAAACATGTGCTAGAAGATTGAATATGGTCCCTAGAATCAAAGAAAATGAGTTATTTTATTTAATCACTTATTTAATTTGAATGATTGTTCTTGTTTGCTTTGATTGTTTTGTTGTTTACTTTGACAATTGAATGTTCGATTGTTTCAATGTTTTATTTGCTTGAATATAAATGTTTTTTTTTTAAAGTTTAACCATGCAAGAAATAAATCCAAGTTAATTAAATGAATGGAATTGAATAAAATTGTGTCTTTAATATTTACAATTATTTTAAATGACCTAACTATTTTAATTAATTAACTATTTAAGTTAATGAAATTGCTTTGCTTGACTTTGATATAATTAATTAAATACTTGATCACCAATTAATTGTGTGAAGCTAATTAATCTAAAAGTAAGTAATTAACTTTATTTTATATTTTTATGTTTGTTTAGATGTAAATAAAAAATTAATTAACATACTAAAATAAATTAATTTTCTTATTTCAATTTTTTATTTAAAGAGAAAGTAAAATGAAGGCAACCAATTAATCTAATAATACAAAATAATTAAGTAAACACCAATTAGATTTCTCTAATTGATTCAATATAATTAAATAGTTAATTGAATATAATTATAATAAATTCAATTCAATCTTGCAAGTAAAAACAACTTTCTAGAAATACATAGAGAAGTAACAAACATTTTTTCTTTTTGGTTTTCTCTTTTTAAAAAGTAATAACATATAATTCTCTCTAAAAGGAATGTTTCTTTTAATATGAAAAAAATAATAACTTTTTTTTTCTTTAATCTTCTTAATTTTATCTATGTTTGTCAGTGTGGTGGGTTTATTTGCTAGTGTGAATTCTAAGTTTAGTGAATGACTTTCGAGTGTTTCTTCTTGTTGGTGTAAACATGGTATATTACCTAATCAACTCATCATTTAGGCCCTATTCACACTTATTTAAGTTTAGTTAGAAACATTTGTATTGTATCTCACATTGGTTGTGCATTGTTTCTTTTGGTAGTGCATTGTTTTTCTTAAACTTTATCAATATGTTTTTGTATATTATCAAAATTTAGCTGCAAATTCTTATATTTTTTATATTTCCAACTACAAATCTTACACTTGCATTTTGTTATCCAGGTTCATCTTTGTTTGCATTCTCCACTAGTTCAATGAATGGGTACCTTGACACCCAATCAATCCAAAATTCCTTGTCATATCCCACTCATGCCCCATTTTTTATTTGGATTTTCTTTTCCTCTTCCTTGCAACATCATCATCTACAATGCTAACAATTTTATCCAGGTCAAGTAACTCATTCTAGCTACCCTAGGTATCCCTTGGAGCATCTTCTGCAACATTGTCATCCTCATTTGACTCAATAAACTCATTCCAATCTTCATATGAGGTATTGTCAATGCCTTCATTAATATTTGGTGCAAGAGTTGATGGTGTAGTTCCAATTTGATCTGATGGATCATAAACATTGCTTTATGGTAACTTTTCTTTTTGGGCATTTTGATGGCCTCCCTTCACTACTCTGAGGAGTCTTACTCTTGTTGCACTTGTTGCTCAACATCTTGATCTCTCACGAAATAAAAGCTTCCAAAAAATGTCTTCTCAATTTAAGGACATAGACTATAGATCTCATTCCCTACTAATATCATCTTTAATATTGAAACAAGAATGGTAAAGAGACAAAAAAAGCTTATAACACTATAAAAAAATGATCACTTACCTTTAGGCTTTCACTAACTCACTATTCGTTAATGCATCAATGCATGTAGTTATAATTTTGTAACTTTCCTATGATCAAGATTCCAACTTCTGAATTAAGAGCTCACAACTCACAAGTCCAAAACTGAACAAAATGTGTAAAAATAAATTAGAGTTTCAATTGTATTTATATCAATCCATATTTGGTGAATTCCATGAGATTTTTAAATGGTAAAGCAAAAATTTGGCAAATCCCATTTGATTATACAACGATACATTTAAATGTTGGGTAAATCAAACCTCAATGGAACACATACATTGTAATTTTCAAGGCAATTATGGCCCTATGATTAGCATGGAGTTAACCAAAATGGGTACTCATACATAATTTTTTTTAATGTAATTGGAAAAATGTGTCCTCAAATGTAATTATTTTTTAATGTTATTGGAAAAATGCGTCCTCATATGTAATTATTTGTAAATTTTATTAGCGAAACAGGTCCTCATTTGTAGTGAAAATTTAATGATTTGGTGAAACGTGTCCTGATACACAATGTCATTTTAATAGTATTGGTGAATATGTGGGTGATTTAATGCATGCTTCCAAGATTCTAGGCAAAAATATTAATTATTCTATTGGAAACGTGTAGTTTTTTATGGAGAAACTATTTGCATATGCCTCATAAAATAAATTGATGGTGAATTGAAATGCATTGGACTGATAATTTGTAAAGTCCAAGCGATTTTTCCACATTGTTGGTTGCAATATATTCAACAATTTTGACTTGGACGATATGAACTACTCGCTAATTAGCAAAGATTCACCACTAAACAAATCCCTAAAAACAACGAACAAAGACACCTTCCACACAAGCTCGATATGCAATATACTTAACAAGAAAAAGATACAGAATGAACCTAAGAGTATTCAAGGAGATCAAGAGTCCTCAAAGGTTATCAAAAGGTTATAAGAAGAGGTTATGATAATACAATGAGGGTCGAGTGCTATATAGAAGCAACCCTAAAGGATAAAGGGTTTAGATCATGACAAGTGTCAAGATCACAGATGATGAGACAAAATGATCTAATGATAGCTCTTGATTCAGTTAACATAAAAAACACTCCTAGGTTTAGCTTAAGTGCATGAGAATAAATTAGCCTAATAATTAATTAAAGTTTATGTAGTGACGAAAAATGTATCCCTTTACATTTTCTCACTTGTTTGGGCCCTCCTAGTTAATTTGGACTTAATTTCCTTAATTTAGTGTTGTAAAGTGTACCCCTTTACACTTTTACACTTATTTAGGTCTCCCTTAATTAATTGAGATTAATTTTGCCTTAATTGTGTTGGGTGAAAATTATGTAATCCCTTTAACAAATTACAAAACTTGCTTTCAGCCATAGTTGTGTGAGATACAATCTCTCCTCTTAGAAAGGGGAGGCACCCTTATTACTACTTAATGAAACTAAGTAAAAATAATTAAGTATTCACAATGATGTACACTACGATTAAGAGATGGGGGTGTGTCACATTCATAATTCTCTCTTTTTTTAGACTATGTTTTACAATGCTTCACAGTTTTGAGTTTTTGATTCAATATAACTTAAAACTAAAAACAAAGTATTAATTATGATATTCTTATCTTGTAAAAGCAAAGACCAAGAATACCAACACAACAATGATAAATGATAAAACAAGAAAACCTGCGAAAGCACAAAGTCGTTTCGTAGCTTTCACCAATGAACCCTTTGAGATATAAAACCAACATTGTATTAGAAGTACAAAGTCTTTTAGATACTCCATGATAGATTCACGAACAACATGAACAAATACAAGCACAAAGTCTTGTAGAGAGTTTACCAACAACATTCAATCAAATAACATAAATTCAAATAAAGAGTGTAGCACAAAGTTTACACGGATTTACTCAAAGCCCTTTAGGTCTCAATCACTAATCACTGCTAACCTCAATCAAATCCAAAATATAATTGATTCCAACAAAAAGTCTAGTATGCAACTTTCTTCTTTATTGATCAAAATAGATACATAAAGATGAATACAAAGTTTCATGTATTTGCTTCTCAAAAGGGTAGCACTTCGTTGCAAAAGATAAAAGATCCTTGATTACAATAGGATACTCTCATATTTATAGATGGGAGAGGAGAGCAAAAATAGGAAAATCAGAAGAGTGAATATAGGAAAATTTGACCTAACTAATTGACTTATTCCAAAAATGGAATCCACCTTTATATGAAAACATCTCTATTTTACATGTAATTACGTTTATCTTCTTTGTCTCCAGGATGAATGCCTCATCTGGACCAATAGTTTAATCCACTATGGTGTGAACTCTAGTAATTGATCTTTTGGTAGATGAGTGAAGCTTCTTGCATCTATCAAGATGCGTCTTGAGATTATCAAGAGAAAGTCGTAAGTCACAAATTGCATGCATGGAGGTCTTTGAAAAGTTGGCATCCTCTACTTGCTTCATGACGGCTTCCTTGTAGATCCGTGAAAGTTCACTGGCCGGGAGGAAAATATGGTCTTCATCAAGGAGCTTACCCGGTAACTCCTTAATTTCATTTGCTAGGATAACACAATTCCTTCAACATCTTCTTGTACTTGGTGGATATCAAGTCGATAAGAGAATTGATCACTTCAATGCGGTGCTTGAGGGATTCTCTTACCTCCACATATTTCTCTTTGTCAGGAATTACCCCAACTTCCACCAACTTACTCAGATTTTTCCTCTTTCATTTGCGACCAAAATGAGAGGCGTTTGTCCATTTCTTTTTGCTCTCGAGCATACTCTTTCTTCTTTATCGAGCTCTAATTTTAGCTTGGCTATCTGAGTGGCCTTCTCATCCACAACAATGATAATCTATGAACCATGTTCTATCATTTCATCAATGAAATCATACAACGCCTTACCCTTGGAGGAAAAATTCTTCGCCTTTTTTACTACTGGTTCATCAACGCTTACCATAGTCAAAGGTTGTACATTTCCTGAGGAGCCTACTAGTTTCCTTAGAATAGCTGCATAACACTCAACCTTATCCTTGTACACATCTCGAGCCTATTCCAGCTTGTCAAGCCTTTCTGCTAATGCATCTAGGACCACTTGTGCATCTACCTTGAGATCTTTGTATATTGTTCCATGTGAGGAACCCGAAAAACAATATCAAAGAATTCAGGATCTAGTCTCATCATGACTTACCCCGAGGAATCTATTACACTTTTGCTATCTTTAATGTAGTGAGATGCAACCTGGAGAACAAAATTCGTATTATGAGTAGAAGTCGAGAATGTGGATACTAGGTGCAAATTTCTATGGACAGTAGCTCTCAAGCTGTCTTATAGGGGCTTTTCCTCAATTCTTTCATGAAATCTTCAAGGTCTTGATGACCAATTTCAGTGTCTTTAATTTCATCCACCTTTGAGATCACCATAGTAGGTGGAAAGACACACTGATATTTGTATTTCATTTTACCCTCTTTCTTAGAAGATGATAGAGGCTTATTTGCTGTCATCTAGAAGTAACAGGATCAATGGATATCACCTTCTTGGTTCACCTGATGAGATCTTGAGAGGAACTGCAAGAATAGTGAATCAACATATGTTAGAATAAAATACAGCATTGGGAAGTGTGTGGCAAGCACGCAACTCAGAACAAGTGTGAACAAGATATTTTGCATGAAAAATGGAGCATGAGTGAAGAACCAAAGTTCAAAGCGTAAGCATAGTGATTTCAGAGTATTAGAAGAAAAAAACTATTTTTTATGTAGGAGCGCTGAAAATCAATGCTCCTACACTTGAGATAGGGATTTGCATGTAGAGGCACTGAGAATCAGCGCTCCTACATGCCTTTTTTTATTGGAAAAGTGAAAGTATAAGGGCACTATTGTTTAGCGCTAGTTTATGTGGGAAAATTTACGTTAATGCTCGGGTGCAGATTTTGAGCACTTGAGCATTTTCACTTTTGTCTTCGGAGTTGAATGCTCAAGCGAGCTTTCTCACCACTTTAGAATTCAAGCGAGGGGAGGCACTCCATGTAGGAGCGGTGATTTTCACCACTCCTACATTTGGAGTTGGTGAAAAATCTATGTGAAACAACAAACATTTTTACCACTTCTCCAAATGAGGATGAGATTTTATGAATGAAACAATGTTGAATTTTTATGCTTTAGCATTCAATGGAGAAGATGATTTTGATTAAATGGTGAAGCGATATAATTTAACACCAGAACAAGAGGGGAGACTTAGTAAGAAACCAAGAGGGTTAGTGAAAGATCACAACAAAGCGTCAAGGAGATGACATGAAAAACTCCAAGAGCTGAATCACGGGAGGGTGATGAAAATAAAGCAAAAGATTTCAAGATAAAAGAGATCAAAACTAGGTATGGAGGAGCTAGAACAACTTCAAAAATAAAACATCGAAAAACCTAATCGAGGGAAGGAGAAGTATCGAAGATAGAAGAATAAGAAAGACACATCAATGTACCTGGTAAAAATGCGGAATCCTAGATCAGATGCGCGAAAAATCCCCAAACTTGAGTCCATTGTGGCGATGGGAGGAAGATAGGGCGAAGAGGAAGAGTGAATGAACTAATAATGAAAACAAATGAACCTAAAATGAATTAATTAAATCATTTAGTGAACTCCAATTTTGCATTAATGACGGCGTACTAAGCGGTGAAAAAGATGCACGAGCGGTGAAAATCATCGCTTGTGCATCAACTAACTTGAGGAACCAAAAGTGCACAAGCGGTGATTTTCACCACTCGTGCATTTTTGGCAGAGTGGGCAAGTGTAGGAGTGCTAATTTTCAGCGCTCCAACACTTGCAGTTTGAAAGTTGACAAAGGCTCATGTAGGAGCGCTAATTTTCAACGCTCCAACATGAACCACAATTTTGACTAACTCTCAAAGGTTGAGGGTTAAAAAAGATACTAATTTTGGAGCTCTTCGAAAGACGGATGCGGGGGAACGCTCAAACATATAATTTGAGGTTTGGAATATGCATTGAGGTGAATTGAAATATGCCTCATTTTGCATGCTTGAAGTACATGGAACTATGAAACTGAAAAGTTTCGTAGGGGGTTATCCTATGAATTTGGCACAGTTGGATTCGAGGGTAACAACTGGCTCTAGCTAGGGAACTTCCTTCAGTCATTCTTAGAAATGATTGAAGGGAGAAGAACTCCATAATTCACGTTCCTTTATCCATCCATTGGGCATAGAGTCAGGCGATGAAAAGAAAAGGACTCAAAAACAAAAAGACACAAAGACTTGCAATTAAATTATTTGCATTTGAATGCCTGTCACCTTACTATGTAAATTGTTTGAGATGTTGCCCACTATGAGGAAGAGAAAATATTGTTCCATCCTCGTATGCTAGCAAGAAACTACTTTCACCATGCAACCGATGAACTTTGAATGGTTCAGTTCACAACGAATCAAACTTCCTGTGCATACCTTTTGATTCTCTTCGCTTGTCCCATAAGAGGACAAGATCACCAATATGAAAATCACAAGACTTGGCCTTCTTGTCAAAAATATTCTTCACTTGTTCCAGATGCTTTGTGATACGGTTAGCCACGTAAACTCGTTTCTCTTCCAATTCAGAGAGATACATTATCCACTTGTTGACTGAATTATCAAAAGTCTCATCCTCAATGGCCTTAGCCAATTTGAGGGCTAGAAGTTCTAAGATTATGGGAATTTTTCGTACAAGAGTTGGAAAGGAGACATACCAATCACCCTCTTTGGAGTTATTATGTTTGCTCACAAAGCATCATATAAAGATTTGTGCCACAAACAATGATTCTCATCCACAAGCTTGCGGATTATAGTCACCAAATTTTTATTGCTTGATTCGGCCTGACCATTACCTTGTGGGTAATAGTCGAATGAATGAGAAAAAGTTATGTCATGTTCAAAATAGAACTCAGTTATCTTGCTTGATGAGAATGTATCTAAGCATTGTCAGCAACAATTTTGTTTGGCACACCGAACCTGAAAATGATATTTTCTTTTAAGAAACTACATACCACTTCAGAAGTAGCATGCTTAGCCAAAATTTCCTCCACCCACTTGGTGAAGTCGTCAGTGGCAGTTAGGAAATAGGTGCATCCCACTCTTGAAGGTGGATTTACTGCACTAATGAAATCAATTCCCCACCACTGAAAGGGTTCTTCAATAACAACTGGTTTTAAAGGAAAAGCTGCCAACTTTGGCTTACCTACGAACTGTTGACATAGTTCACATTTACACACCCAAGAGTACACATCTTGAAAGAGTGTAGGCTAGTAGTAATTTTCTTTCAGGATCTTGTGAGAAGTAACTAGCATTGAAAAGTGCCCTCCACATGCTAAGTCATGATATGACTTCAACAATCTTTCCTATTATTCTTTATCAACACGGTGTAGGAAAGTTCCATCCAATGCATGTTTGTATAAACCATCGTCCCATAAGACAAAGTTTGTTGAATTTAGTTTGATGGTCCTTTTATCCTTTGGATTCAAATGATCAAGACATTCCCCATAAGTGAGAAAATGGGCAACACTAGAATACCACTCATCAGTTGTATTGACGAATAACACCATTGGAAGTTCACTTGGATCTAACTCCTCAGTCTTTGAAACTTCTCCATCTGGATTATTTTCAGAAATGAGTTGACACAAACCTCTCCTAGGTATTAGCTTGGTAGGTTTGATGTCCAATTCATATTCTTGAATCTTGGCAATCCAATTGCCTCTTTTTGTTCCAAACTCATGTTGTGTCAAGATAGACTTAACGGTTGAATTTGGAACCAAGACCTTAACATGGTTGTTAATAATGTAGAACCAAAAATGTTTAACAACCTTGACCATAGTAAATATGTGTTTTTCCATATGGGAATATTTCAATTCATAATTCTTTAGAGGGCAGCCCATGAATGCAATTAGGGATTCAAAACCCTCACTGTTTTCTTGCACTAGAATTGTTGAAAGTGTATGCTCAAAATCATAACTATACATGATAAATTCCTTCGTGTAGTATAGGCAGACTAACACTGGCACATGAGAAATAGCCTCTTGGATATCATCAAACACATCTTTTCCTTCTAATGTCCAATGAAAAGTGGTAGTACCTTCCATCATATTAACAATATGACGAGTCTTTTCTACAAAATCTAGAAGGAATCTTCACAAAATATTTACTTTTCCAAAGAAGGAATGAACAATCTTCTTACTTGATGGCAGAGTGAGTGATTTGATAATTTTAACTATTTCCGAGTCAATCTTGATACCTTCTACGGATACCATGTGACCATGAAGCTTACCTTTCGTAACCCCAAAATTTGACTTCTTGGGATTCGAAGAAATACCATGCCGCCGCCATCTCTCCAAGATTTTCCTTAGATGATAAAAATGTTCATGAATTTTCTTAGAAAAAACCATAAGATCATCAAGATACACTACAATGAACTTACCTAGCACATCATAAAAAGCTAGGTCCATAGCACGTTGGAACGTGGCGCCAATACTTATGAGACCAAAAGGCATCCTCTAATTTGCAAAGGTACCCCATGGAATTGTGAAGGTTGTCTTGTGCTGATCACTTGAATTGAATTTAATATGGTTGTAACTATAAAAACCATCTAGCATGGAGAGCATTTCAGATCCGGTCACGATTTGAAGAACCTGATCCATTACTAGGAGAGGATAATTATGTTTAAACGATAATTGATTGAAATTTTGAAAATCCAAATAGATACGAATTTTTCCATTCTTCTTACGAACGAGAACAATATTTTCTATCCATGTTGAATGGTGGATAGGGAATATAATTTGAGCGTTCAACATCTTTTGAACCTCCGCAAGGATTGTTATTGAAATCTTAGGGTTATATTGTCTTTGCTTTTGTCTATAAGGAAATGCTCCAATCTCAAGTGGAATGTCATGCTGCACCTCTTTTGGTCGGAAAGATTTTATATCCTCATATGAATACACCAAAACTAGATCCATATCAGAAATAGATTCTTGATGTGGAGAATCACTTCCTTCAAAGTACAACTCATCAAAGTTTTTTGCCTTTTCCAAAAAGGCAACAATTTGATTACCGTCATTGAACATTTTCCAGTTCTCGAAATTGTTAGGAACACTTGGGCAGAAGACCAACTCAATGGTATAGGTGGAACCATGAAAATATTTATGTGGTATCAAGAGCATGGTCGAGACTACTAAAGAATCAACTTTATTATTATATTCCCTTGGAACTATAGATATATCAAAAGCATCAAATTCTTAAATGCAATCCCAAACAAGATTGCAATAATGGCGAAGTCTGTCATTCTGTGTTTGGTACAAATTTCTTACTTGACAAACTATCAACTCGGCATCACCTTAGGCAAGCAGATCTTTGATACCTTTCTTGCATGCAACTTGTATTCCTAATAACAAAGCTTCATATTCAATAGTGTTATTAGTGTTGTCAAACTATAATTTGAAAGAGAAAGGGAAAAATTTCCCTTTGGGGGAAATGAAAACCATTCCTGCTCTAGAACCGGTGGAAGAGAAATTGGTATCAAACTCGAGTAACCCAACACCATTTGGATCACCAAGACTGATATCATTAAAATCTATAACTTCATCATCCAATGAAGCTTCATGATCTAAGATAGAAAAATCATCTGATGATGACTCATTTTTTGTAAAGAAATAATCATCACTCTTCAACTCATGCCTTGTCGGAGATTCATTGACTTCTTCTGCTTGCAAGTAGTACATTCCAACGCCTGAAGACTCAAATAGAATTTGAGCCCTTGGATCATCGGATTGTGTCACTGATAATTTTGGCTCCATTTTAGGAATCAATTTTTGCATTACACCTTTCACAGGTATCCTCGCTTCAAACATGTCCATGTTTAGTTTACCGCCAACATCTTTACAAAAATTACATCCAAGGAGAATTCCATAAGATGTTGGCACGTCAGCCACTAGAATGGTCATTTTGATCTTCTTTTCAGGATATGTGGCAAACGCATACTGTGCATCTTTGATTTGTCCAATCAAAGGTACTTGTTTGTTTTCCATGGATAAACAATGGTTAAAATTTTTGGTCAGATTCAAGCCTAAGGCAGTAGCTACCTTGGTTGGCATCACATTATCTGATGCACCAAAATCTATAACACAGTTTCTCAACTTAAAGTCATTAACAAGTAATGAAATAAAGAATGGATCAATATGTTTGAAAGCAATTGGAGGGGTAGAAACTCGATTATTTTGTGGCATCTTAGGATTTGGGGCCACAGGGACATCAAGAGTTAAATCCTTCCTTGGAGTGATTCTTTTATATGTTACAAACTTGACAAGCTTGTCAAATTGGTCGGGATTTGCTTTAAGGTATTCAACTTCAAACATTTTGAATTTTTTTTTCTTGGCATGGTCAATAATGTCAAAAGCCTAGAAATAATTTTGTAAAGTGGATGTAGTGACTTCTGCAATAGGCTTAACAAAAGGTACACTAGTCTTAGGAACCAAAGAATTGGTTTTTGTAACGATAGGAATGGCTGAGGGAGGACAGGGGTCACTTGTTTGTTTGTTGTATTTTTGGATTGCCAAGGCAAGGGAGACCCTCTTTTTGCAATGGTAACTGGCAACTTCTCCTTTGTTGGTGGAGTGGAAGATTGAGGCTGATCAAATTGGTTTTGTTGTTGCCATGTAAAGTCAACATATGCGTATGTCACCAAGTCCTTGTCATCAAATTCATTTTCCATTTGTAAATAGCTAATGTTGGAGTCACTAGCTGATTCAATTTCTTCATCTTGAAAGAGATCAACACTTTCTTCCATGGGATAATCTAGTTGTGCACATTCATCTTGTTCAACTTCATAGTATCTTGTAGCAGTGTTAGTAGGTGGAGCTTCAAGTGCGAGTCTTCCTTGTGGTGCTGGAAGATGATTCTGATTTCTGTTTCCAACATAGTTAGGAAAAGTCCTTGGAACATCCTTATAAGTGTTTTTGTTGGAAACTTGCTTTTTCAAAGCCAAAATATCGTGTGCCAACAGTAAAATTAGAGTTAGCACTAGATGCACCAACATTATAAGAAGATCTTGATGCTTGCACCTTCTTGTTGTTGGTGTTCATCCTTATTTCTCTAGCA
Organism: Sequoiadendron giganteum; assembly: GCA_007115665.2. NCBI lineage: Eukaryota > Viridiplantae > Streptophyta > Pinopsida > Cupressales > Cupressaceae > Sequoiadendron > Sequoiadendron giganteum. Next base: position 444,775,896 of record CM021107.1, on the reverse strand, counting down.
AGTATCATGTCATCTTCAAGGCTTGTAGTCAATTGTTGAGTTGCTTCAACATTGGCAAGAATTTCCCTACGCAAGAAAAAACTTACTTTGGGGAGTTACATGTTGATGAAGAAACATTTTAAGTTATGATACGTCGGTCTTTCCACCGCTAGGATCCTCGTCACTAGCTTGTTGAACTTAGCCACGAACTCGCGCATGGTTTCATGAGCCTCTTTTCACATGGTTGTGAGCTATGCTAGCAAGGCATGCACATCTTCAGCCGGTTTGAACCTTTCTTCAAATTTAGTGTGAAAAGTGTTTCAATTAGTGATCAAAGCAGTTGGAAGGGTATACAACCATTCAACAACAACTCCTTGTAGAGTTTCAATGAAAATTCTCACAACTACATCTTCGTGTTCCATGCCAAGAACACCACAGACGATTTAAAAGGTAGCAATGTGTTCATTGAGATATTGTTTTCCATTGCCTAGAAACTTCAGAATATGCTTTCTTGAGACATGTGGAAGTTCATGTAGAGGCACGACCAAATAGAGGGGGCCAAATGCATTTCCCCAAGGTCCTGTAGGTGGTGCCGCCATTGCACGTTGTACAAACAGTGCTTGGACTGGAACTCTATGGAAGATGAAAGATTCACTCAGAAGAGGAGATCTTAGTCTTCGTGGAGGATAGCTTGTGGTTCGCTACAATGAAGACCTTACTCATAGAGGAGTAGGTGGAGTGTTATGTTGCAAAAAGTTTTCAAAAAGTGGATCTACTACTCCTTGAGCCCCCCAAATTTGTGTATAGATTCTAGCTGCTAGAATGTATATGAAAACAAGAGAGATATTGAAAATAACAATACACAAGATTACAATAAGATACTGGAAAACTTATTTACTTCAATCAAAGCGTGTGTCATTCCCTAGCTGATTCGCCAAAAAACTATTGGGTGAAAATTATGTAATCCCTTTAACATATTACAAAACTTGCTTTCAACCGCAACTGTGTGAGATACAATCTTTCTTCTTAGAAAGGGGAGGTGCCCTTCTTACTTCTTATGTAAACTAAGTAAAACTAATTAAGTATTCACAATGATGTACACTATGATTAAGAGATGGGGGTGTGTCACATTCATAATTCTCTCTTTTTTCAGAGAATATGTTTTACAATGCTTCACGGTTTTGAGTTCCTAATTCAATATAACTTCAAACTAAAAAAAGCAATAATTTTGATATTCTTATCTTGTCAAAGCAAAGACCAAGAATACCAGCATAATAATGATAAATGATAAAACAACAAAACTCATGAAGGCACAAAGTCATTTCGTAGCTTTCACCAATGAACCCTTTGAGATATATAACTAGCGTTGTATTAGAAGTAAAAAGTCTTCTAGATACTCCATGATAGATCCATGAACAACATGAACAAATACAAGCACAAATTCTTGTAGAGAGTTCACCAATAACATTTAATCAAATAACATAAATTCGAATAAAGAGTGTAACACAAAGTTTACACAGATTTACTCAAAGCCCTTTAGATCTCAATCACTAATCGTTGCCAATCTCAATCAAATCCAAAAGATAATCGATTCCAACAAAAATTCTAGTATGCAAGTTTCTTCTTTATTGATCAAAATAAATACACAAAGATGAACATAAAGTTTCATGTATTTGTTTCTCAAAAGGGCAACACTTCGTTGCAAAAGATAAAGGATCCCTGATTACAATAGGATCCTCTCATATTTATAGATGGGAGAGGAGAGAAAAAATAGGAAAATCAGAAGAGAAAATATAGGAAAATTTGACCTAACTAATTGACTTATTCCAAAAATTTCATCCACCTTTAAAGGAAAACATCTTTGTTTTTACATGTAATTACATTTCTCAAAAGGACATATAAAATGTCGAGAACTATTTACAAAATGCGTAAATGAAAGTAAAAACTATCTAACACTGGAGATGAAAAAAAAGTCTTCATGGTTCTTTGCATTGGGTGCGGAAGTCTTCATATCTCTTCTTTGTCTCTAGGATGAATGCCTCATTTGGACCAACAGTGTAATCCACTATGGTGTGAACTATGGTAATTGATCTTTTGGTAGATGAGTGAAACTTCTTGCATCTATCAAGATGCATCTTGAGATTATCAAGAGAAAGCCATAAGTCACAAATTGCATGCATGGAGGTCTTTGAAAAGTTGGCATCCTCTACTTGCTTCATGACAACTTCCTTGTAGATCTGTGAAAGTTCACTAGCTGGGAGGAAAATATGGTCTTCATCAAGGAGCTTACCCGGTAACTCCATAATTTCATTTTCTAAGATAACACAATGTCCTTCGACATCTTCTTGTACTTGGTGGATATATTTGTTAAGAGACTTGATCACTTCAATGCAATGATTGAAGGATTCTCTTACCTCCACATATTTCTCTTTGTCGAGAATTACCCCAACTTCCACCAACTTACTCAGCTTTGCCTCTTTCATTTGTGACCAAAATGAGAGGCATTTGTCCATTTCTTTTTTCTCTCGAGAAAGTATGCTTTCTTCTTTATCAAGCTTTGATTTTAGCTTGGCTATCTGAGTGGCCTTCTCATCCACAACAGTGATAACTTATGAACCACATTATGTTATTTCATCAATGAAATCATACAATGCCTTACCCTTGGAGGAAAACTTCTATGCCTTTTGTACTGTTGGTTCATCAACACTTACCATAGTCAAAGGTTGTACATTTCCCGAGGAGCCTACTAGTTTCCTTAGAAAAACTACATAACGCCCGACCTTCTCCTTGTACATATCTCGAGCCTGTTCCATCTTGTCAAGCCTTCTTGCTAATGTATCTAGGACCACCTGTGCATCTGCCTTGAGATCTTTGTATATTGTTCCATGTGAGGAACCCAAAAACAATATCAAAGAATTCAGGATATACTCTCATCATGACTTGCCTCGAGGAATCTATTACACTTTTGTTATCTCTGATGTAGTGAGAGGCAACCTAGAGAACAAACTTCATATTATGAGTAGAAGTCAAGAATAATAGGTACAAAATGTTATGGACAATAGCTCTCAAGCTATCTTCTAGGGGCTTTTGCTCAATTCTTTTCATGAAAACTTCAAGGTCTCGATGACCAATTTTAGTGTCTTTAATTTCATTTGCCTTTGAGATCACCATGGTAGGCAGAAAGACACCCTGATATTTATATTTCATTTTTCCCTCTTTCTTAGAATATGATGGAGGCTTATTTTTTGTCATCTAGAAGCAACAGGATCAATGGATATCACCTTCTTGGATCACATGATGATATCTTGAGAGGAACTGCAAGAATAGTGAATCAACAAATGTTAGAAGAAAATGTAGCATTGGGAAGTGTGTGGCAAGCATGCAACTCAGAACAAGTGTGAATGAGCTATTTTGCATGGAAAATGGAGCATGAGCGAAGAAACAAATTCAAAGCATAAGCAGAGTGATTTTAGAGTGTTAGAAGAAAAGAACTATTTTTTATGTAGGAGCACTGAAAATCAATGCTCCTACACTTCGGGTAGGGATTTGCGTGTAGGGGCGCTGAAAATCAGCGCTCCTACATGCCTTTTTTTACTTGGCAAATTGAAAGTATAAGGGCGCTATTTTTTAGCGCTAGTGCATGTGGGAAAGTTTATGTTCATGCTCGGGTGTTGATTTTCAGCGCTTGAGCATTTTCACTTTTGTCTTCGGAGTTGAATGCTCAAGCTGGATTTTTCATCACTTTAGCATTCAAGTGAGGGGAGGCACTCCATGTAGGAGCGGTGATTTTCACCGCTCCTACATTTGGAGTTGGTGAAAAATATGTGTGAAATAGTGGACATTTTTACCACTTCTCCAAATGAGGGTGAGATTTTATGAATGAAACAGTGCTGAATTTTTTCGCTTTAGCATTCAATGGAGAAGACGAGTTTGATTAAATGGTGAAGCGATATAATTTATTGTCAGAACAAGAGGGGAGACTTAGTAATAAATTGAGAGATTGCATGAAAAATTGCAAGAGCCGAATCATGGGAGGGCAACGAAAATAAAGCAAAGGATTTCAAGATAAAAGATATCAAAACTAGGCATGGAGGAGCTAGAACAACTTTAAAAATAAAACATCAAAAAACCTAATCGAGGGAAGGAAAAGTGTTGAAGATAGAAGAAGAAGAAAGACACAACAATTTACCTAGTAAAAATGTGGAACCCTAGATCATATGTGCAAAAAATCCCCAAACTTGAGTCCACTGTGGTGATGGGAGGAAGACCAAGTGAAGAGGAAGAGCGAATGAACTAATAATGAAAAAAAATTAACCTAAAATGACTTAATTAAGTCATTTAGTGAACTCCAAGTTCACATTAATGACAGTGTACTAAGTGGTGAAAAAGATGCACGAGCGGTGAAAATCATCGCTTGTGCATAAACTAACTTGAGGAACCAAAAGTGCACAAGCGGTGATTTTCACGGCTCGTGGATTTTTGGCTAAGTGGGCAAGTGTAGGAGAGTTGATTTTCAGTGCTCCAACACTTGTAGTTTGAAATTTGACAAAGGCTTATGTAGGAGCATTGATTTTCAGTGCTCTGACATGAACCACAATTTTGACTAACTCTCAAAGGTTGAGAGTTAACGAAGATATTCATTTTGAAGCTCTTCAAAAGACAGACGTGGGAGAATGCTCAAATGGAATATTTGAGGTTTGGGCCACGCATTGAGGTGAATTGAAATTTTCCTTGTTTTGCGTACTTGAAGTACACAAAACTACGAAATAGACAAGTTTCATAGGGGGTTATCTTGTGAATGTGGCGCAGCTAGATTCAAGGATAACAAATTCGTCCCCTTTAATTCATTTACCAAGCTTATTTAATTACATTTTATGAAGAGGAAACCTGACATTCGTTAATGCCTAAACATAACATTTCTCATTGAGCAATGTATGTCCTAGGTTTATGGACCTAGGTGAATGGGTCCTCCCTAAACCTTAGGACCTAAATTTAAATTATGTTTTTGGTGGTATTTTAACATATTCAAATATGTGATTCAATGTCGGTTTGTGATATTTGAATTTTGAGAAATTAAGGATGCATATCTATAAATATAAGGTCATTTCACTATGTTTCACCTAGAACTTTTATGTGACTTCATAAGAGAAATTTTACAAGAGTCAAGATTATTTTCAAGATCATTCAAGAGTAGATTTCTTCATCATTTATTGCATAATTCAAGATCTCAAGCATCATGTCAAAGTCTTTTGCAATCATGCATGTTTTTAAAGCAAACATTGCGACGTTGGTTTCAAGTATTCAAGTCAAATATCCAAAGCAAGATCCAAAGTTCAAGATCCACATCCATTGAAGCCATTTCGTGGAAGTTGCGGATTTACATTCCAAGGTTTATTCAAGGGTTTGTTGAGTGGTAACATAACATTGTTCATTATTCATTCCCTCTTTCATGTTTCATTTCATTTCAAGGTTTGATTACCAAAATGAGGTTTGACCAAGGCAAACCCCCATTCACCAAAAACAAACATTTTTTCCCTCTCATGTCATGTTTGAAGATCTAGGTGGAAGAAAGATTGAAGATCTCTTGAAGAGAAAATTTGAAGAAGTTGACAAAGTAGCAAAAGTTGTCATCTTACGAAAACTCATCTACAAAATTTATTTGGGCTGACATTTCGACATTGTCACTTGGACAAATTGGAAGATTTAGATTTATATCAGAGGCTCTCGAGAGTTGTAGAAAATCCTTGATAGTGGACCCATTTGCCCCTAGGCGAATGAGTCCCAGTCATCCTTCAGAAATTGAATTTTGGTGAAAGGTACACTTAGATCTACCCTTCTTCGGTCTGCAATTTGATTGTAGGTTTTTTTAGTATTGAGTTTAATCTTTTTGTTTCAAGTGTTAAATTGCATTTTGGTGTTAGTTTACTATTTTTAGTCTTTCTCCCCAAAGTGTTGTTTGACCTTGACCGTCGTCCTTTAGTCACAAGGAAATATGTAGATTCACATCTTGAGTTGACTCACCTAAGGGTTGTAAGTCAATTCTTTGTGTGGATCTCATTTCCTAATGAAATAAGGAAGATAGGTCCATCATAACCTTATTGTCCTTCATTCCATATTGGTGATCCTATTTTTTCGTTGTTTCATTTTGGTGAACTCGACTTTTAAGCATTTGTTTCTTTCTGATTTGGAGTCTATTTCAGCCCAAGATCTAGATTTTGCATTCATTTTCATTGCATTGCATTGAATTGAATCTCATTTAGGGTTTCTTAACTTGCATTAGTTTGCATATCATTTAGGGTTTTAGCATTGCATTTTTTCATTCTTTAAAATCTGAAAAATATAAAAAATTATTCATTTTGCAAAGCATTTACATAACATTGCATCATCATTCATTTACATTTCAAAATTGAATGGAAATTGCATATCGAATTAGGTCTCCTAGTTTGTCATTTATCATTATTTTGCATTTGCATTTAGACTTAAATTTATAGAAAATTCAAACTGTAACCACCTGTCTCTGTCTAGAATATGAAAAACCATAGGAATCCACTCAAAAATATGTAAATTAATTTTTCAAAACCCTTAGCTAGGACCCATTCGCCCATGGGCGAATGAGTCCCTGATTAGGGCTTTTTCTTGCAGTTTTGGGAATTAAAATCTCTATTTCTTTATTATGTTTTGTTGTTTTTAGTTTGTTGTTACAATTTACAAAAAACAAAATTATCTCAAATTTTGATCATATTAAGCTTCATTTGATAAGTTCAATGCATTACATGAAGTCAAAATTGTATTTAAAAGATCATTTTTTAGATTTTGCATAGCATAATAGAAAAAATTCTTGCTTAAGATCTGAAAATTTGTAACCCCTTTGCATTTCCATTCATTCTTGCATAATTGACATGTGTATTGGTAAACTATGGAAGTCCTTAATCTCTTTGGTTGGTGTTTCAAGTTGTGTTTTTGGCAATGATCATAATGCAATAGAACCTAATCATGCTCAATCCACTCCTAATGAATGTCCTCGTACAATTGACATCATAGAGAAGATGACGACAACATGCATAAATTCATAAACACTTGCCTTGACAACCTTGAGAATAATGCATCATTTTACCCTTCCATGCAACAACCAATACCTCTTACTATCCCACAACTTGAGATGTTTGGTCTTTTACATCCTGAAATCGAATCACAAACTAGGCCTAAAGCTCTAGCAATGAATGAACCTAGTTCCTCTAACCAAGTGCATACCTATCCATATTATATATGTTAATAAAGTGACCAACACACCCATCACCCTACAAGAGACTTATGGCCAAGGCTTTAAGATATTAACTAAGCAAGGATGTGGCATAACTAATGAGCATGAAATTTAGAAACTTTTAGAACAAATCCCAATTGAAGATACTAAAGGTTTAGGATATCAAGATCCTTCTCCCTTCATAGCTTCTAAGGAAACAAATTTCCTCCTTCATAATGATCACAAGGATGATAGGATCATTTTAGGTCCTTATCCTTCAAATCCACCTCAACAAATTGGTCAATCGAGCAAGAAACAAAGGCCTTACAAACTCAAAAAGCTAGAATTTCCTTGTCCCATGTCTCAAACCGAAAGACACACATACTTCTTAATCAAGGAATCCTAAAATTACCACCTATTAAAGAAAATCAAAAGACAAAAGGTAAAAGCATAAACATTTCTCATTGTCAATATCATAGAAATTTTGGGCATAGTACTGATGAGTGACATATTTTAAGAAGGATCCTTGACAAACTTAACCTCATAGAGATAATTCCATAGCAATTACATGAACTTTTCTCCTTGCCATATGATAGTTTTAGGATCATAGTATACTCACTATTGCATGCTTTACATTCATTGCAAATCATTTTATTTATTGTATGGAGCTCATTCTAATCACTTATCTTAGTGCATCCTTGCCTTGCACTTAGTGGGGGCAAGAGGTTAGATAACCTTGTCCTAGTTTGGAACTTGATGTTGTCCCTTTGGCTAGTTGTCTGCCTTTCGGATATACTGAACAAGATTGGGATGCAAATGAACTACTATAGGTTGACTCGTATTTGCCTTACTAGTCTCTTGCTTTGTTCTTTGTGTGATTGCATGTGTGTAATATGACCTCCCCATACTATTTTGTTTGATGTATCGCCACATGGGAAAAAATCCTCTCCAAAAGAGAGAGGAAAATGAAGGACTAAAAGGCCTCCAAAACAAGGTGAAGGACTAAGAAGTCTCCAACCAAAACAATGTCCCAAAAAAGAGGAACATGAAGAACATCGTTGAAGCACAAAGAAGTTGTAGACAATTGTTGAAAGATCACTGATATAGTGATTAAATGAAGAACCTCCTCTGAAATAGATGATGATTAGGATCAAGAAGATAATAATCTCCATGAGTTCCCCAAATGACACTACTCGAAATAGATGGAAAATAAAGGTAAACATTTGGAATTTGAAGATACAAATGTCACTTGAATTTGCATGAGTGACCTAACCAACACTACTCAAAATGCAAGATGCAAGTCAAAAATATAGGTACCAATAGTCTGAAGAACACTGATCAAATGAAAATGAAAGGTCACCTCCAGAAAATAAGAATTCAAGAGTGTCCATATGGTAAATGCACCATCTCACCAAAATGCATGGGTAACTAGTCACTACATCCATCTAGTACATAGGAACAATACTAGATACATAGCTGACTTCAATGCAAAACCAAGGAATAATTAGCACAAACAATAGAAATCCCCCATAATGTTGATAAGGGAGAGCCAAGACAGATCCACTAAAACTGTGTGAAACCAAGAAGTGCATGTAGGATAAACAAGAACATCTAAATGTGCAATTGAAAGTTCTTGCAAATAAAATGGGTGTGCAAACTAAGACACACACACATGAGGAAATAATCATTGTGATTCATTTTTTTCATGGAAGGGAAACTCTCTTGAAAAAGGTGTGATGGTAAAAAATAAAGGTCTACACAACCCCCCATGACATTTTATAACATAATGTTAGTACAAAAGGCACAACAAGATGTGCAAAATCCCCAAAAAGTATACACCAAAAGGGCACTTTATCTTAGTGCGCCTACAAAAAAGAATGTGCTTACAAAATATGTTTATAATTCCCAAACAAGACAAAAAATTAGAAATACATATAAAATAGCTTAAAACGAGTCATCCCATGCAAACAATTTTTTTTCAAGAGCTAAAACTCCAAGTAATTTACTAAAGTGTGAAAACACCAAAAATTGAATAAAATGTACCTAAAGAAAAATCTAGAAAAAATGCATAGATGGTTGTGAAGAGCTCTGAAAGACTGTCCCAATGCCACTAGAATCATGAAAAAAGAGAAATAGATCAAAAAATATGATCTCGAGAGTGAAAACAAACCCTTGAATTTGATAGGTGATAAAATGTACCAATAGAAAAATCTGAGAAAAAACCAACACCATTGGATAGTGCTTGGAACCGACTTTTCGATAATATCTCATTTTCCCAATTTTGATAATCGAGCGAAAATTTATCACAATTTTTCCAATCTTGCTAAAATTGCAAAAAAATATTGTTTAGCCCCCCTAGGGGTTGGGCATTGGTTGCCCATATAACTCTGGGGTCGTTGTTGTTTTTGTTTTCTTTTTCTTTAAAGAAAGTAAAAAAAATTAAAGCAAAAAAAACAAATAAGATTTCAAATTTACTCATGTAACCCTAGTTGAGAAAAAAACCCTCCAAAATCAAGAAAGGGGTTTGTTGAATCCTTGCTCTAATACCATGTTAGATTTGTGAATAACATGAGCTACAATATCAAACAATGAACAAATACACCTTCCATGCAAGAGAGTTGCAAACAATAATATGCAATATCTTTAACGAGAAAAAGCTACAAAATGAACCTCAAGGGTCTTCAAGGAGATTGAGAGTCCTCAAAGGTTATCAAAAGGTTATGAGAATAGGTTATGATAGTACAATGAGGGTTGAGTGCTATATAGGAGCAACCCTAAATGATAAAGGGATTAGATCATG